>CM060414.1:49097525-49223950 GCA_030545235.1 Helianthus tuberosus | reverse complement strand
CTTTCGTTACAAATTGAATACCCCGCAGTGTTTATTGCTTTCCATCTTCAATCAGAAACAATAGTTCTTTGATGTTCCAGATTCGATTGAAAACCCCATGACACTGTTTAAATTAAATTTTCAGAATTGTTTCAATACACTTTCCTTCAATTCCAAGCACGGTGGACATGTTCGGTCACCGCTATTGTTGAAATATGTCAATTACGACACCTTGTGGTGTCGTTACAAATTGTAGCTTGTGCTAATCATGGTCAATCGTTTCACACAAAACTACATATACTTTTGTTTGACTTGTCATTTGAACATTCATGATGCAACTACGAATCAAGACAATGAGACACTAGATTCACTTGTATTTCATTCGGTGTATCTTCGCAATTCAAGAATGTCAACACACTAATCCTTACCATTTATTTTTATTCGGAAGTTGACGGATCTTCTTCATGTTCAAGTTGTTGGTTTTGAGTTCATATAGCGGATGCTATGGATTATTGTGACACCTGTGCCTCTGCGACCATCAAACAAATACCAAACCAATGAAATATTGTATTTCATACTTGGTATTTGTATAAATATGTGTATCTTTTGCATATATCAATTCTTGTTCGATTTCAAGCTTTAAATCGCTTTCTGGAAGGTTATACGCGCACTGATGCGTAAATATAACCAGTTTAATGAAAGAAACACTCCAGAATAATGAAATAGGCTTAACATACCTTAAATAATCTTTACATAACTTAGAAATAATTTTTGGAGGGTTTGGTGTGGCGAAATCAAGTTTATTCGCTTACAGGGACTAATTTCGACAAACTGTGAAAGTAAGCCGATTTGTACTGTAACGAACATTCCGGCACATGACCATAAGTTAAACATACCCTAAATATCCTTTACATAGCTTAGAAATAGGCTTTGAGGGGTTCGGTGTGCTAAAATAAACTTTTTGGTCATTCAGGGACTAAAAGCGTCAAAAAGTGCATAAGTTTGCATTTTCGCGCATATCTTACGTTCTGAATACATCCGGACATCCAAAACTTTATGTAATCATTAAAATATTTTATTTTAGTGATTGGCATGATAAAATTCCATTCGTCGCGTAATTTGGATCGTTTTTCGCATTCGTTCGTGTTTCGTCGTAATTAACCGAACAACGCAACCGTACGACCAAACGAACCGACATCCGAGATATTTTTGAGCATTTTTCATGTTCCCTATACTTTAACTTCATTTTAGAGCCTTGAAATGGGATTAACGGGGCTTAAACGTGTCAAAAATGCATCAAAAACCATGTTTTGCACATTCAGGGACCAAAATTGACAATCTGCCAGAGTTATCTTAGGAAGGGACCAAAATGAAAAATATAAATTCTAGCTTGGTCTAGCTGTTCCCCATATTTTCACATGGTTTTAATGAAACTAGGGGCTCCCATGGTTTCACAAAACCATGGGCACATGTGTACGGATGAGATCGATGCTGGTTTTACGATGAACGATCTTAACGGTTGTGCAAAAACTATAAATACCCCATCCATCTCATTGTTGCAACTCACATTTGATCTGATATTTCTCTAAGTTGAGGTGCTTTCACTTCATACCTGAGAATAATCGGGTCAAACTTCCGTTCTTGGACCTTTTGTAAGTCCTCTTTCGTTCTTTTTCGCGTGAAAGTCAAACTGTGTTTGACTTTCTGCTTTGACCAGTTTATGGTCAACATGAAGTTCGTTTGAACTTCATAACGTGAGCGTAATCACGATGGTTTTAGTCTCTTGTGACTATACCTACTGATTACCACGTTATCAAGGCATAGTGGCGAGTCGTAGTTTCGACCAAAATGCGTATTCTTGCGTATTTTGTAACCAAACTACTTTTAGGTATCAAAACCGTTTGTTTTGATACCAAACCTGTTTTCAAACCTCGTTAAGAATGTTCTAACATGTTTAGCTCGTCACTTTAGGTTTAGTGCTTATGTAGGGTCGTAAGGTAAGCGGTCTAAACAACCGCTTATACTTTCGAACCCGACCCGTTTGGTCGATCTTTAGGATCCGACCAAACACATTAGGTGACCATAGTTGCATAGGGAATAACCTTCTGAGGTTATACCTTATGGTCACGTCGTTTAAGTAGTTGTATGATAGGTAGTTTATATGCCTTAGGTAAATGACCAAAATGCCCTTTTACGCCAAAATTCATTTTAAGCATATGTAACATAATTTTTTATATCTAAACTGATTTGGCAACAATATTAGACATGTTAAGACATATTTTACTTATCATAGGACTAGTTAGGCGGTCCGAACGCGTTTTACGCGAACGACGCGTTAAAGTGGCGTAAGCTACCTTAACGAGTCGTAAAGGGTCATAAGCACTTAGGTTAGGTTTCGTTTTAGAATGTAGTCTTTGTTAAACCATATTACATGAGTCCCTACACTCATTTGGTTTACGAAACCTCATTTTATCCGATCCTCCGATTTAGGTCCGTTTATTCACATAATTACCTATATTAGGTGCCGTTTGATTCAGTGATCCCTCTAGCTTTGCTTGGTTGTTATTCAAGACATCTAAGCATCCTCAAGTGAGTACATAGACCCCTCTTTTACTGTTTTCCAAACATTTTGGGGTGAAACACATGTGCCTACTTGTTATTTTCATGCTTTCCATGTTTTCATATCATATACTTGCTATGTTCATTAGTACACTATTAGTACATGATTTCATTATGTCTTGCTATGTATGTTCACTTAACACGCTAGCATAATTGTTTTAAGTTTTGAACCATTTGAAATCATTGGATGTATGTGAACCATTTGAAATCATTGGATTTATGTGAACCGTTTGTAACCATTTGATTTATGTGAACCATTTGTTAAGGAAGTGATTAGGTAACGGGGCGGGTGTAATGTGTTAAAAGCATGGTGGATACGCTGCTGGTACTTCCTATATATAAGTGCTTTTAACACATTATATATCGTTGCGTTATCTAGATCACTTGGGTAAACGATTTTGAAACAATGTCACACAATTATGTTTTACGATTTGATTTAATAAAATAAAATGTTTTGGAGTTAAGAATCATGGCTACGAGATTTTATAAATCATATCCAACTTGATTTGAGTTGGTTAATTATGTCGCAATACTATACTTTTCAAAATAAGTTTTTTAAATAAGTATTGCAACATGTAAAACGAGCCATGAATCTGACACTCACATAAAACCTATGTACTCACCGGCATTTTTATGCTGACGTATTTTCACATGTGTTTCAGGTACCATAGTTGATGATATTTGATGATGATATTGATGCATGCTCACATAGGAACGGACGAGGCCTTAGCAACTTAATAACAATAAAAGTCTATTTGTTCATGTTTTGTTTCTAATTCCAATGTAATGTAATACATTTAATTAAATAAAACAAAATAGTTTAATCCATGGTTGTGAAACAATGATTCTGTTACAACACTCCCCGACGTTTCCGCCACGTTTTGTTGTTTTACATGGTCGGGGTGTGACAATTATGAGCACTCATTTACGTATTGTGACCGATTGTTTGAAGAATCCATTGGTCAACACTCCCCTTTGTGGAACCCCTGTTAACTGAGTTACGCTAGACTAGACACCTCTACGACTTGTGTCCTTTAACATCAAATGCTAGAACACGTGCCTTGTAACCAATGGGCTCTTATTGTTAAAATATATCCATGGAATTCACCTGATGTGAATGAGGATAGATGCGGTTTGGTAGTTAGCCCAGTATCATTCATATACATACACGCATAATGAAACCCTAAGTAGTTAAGGTAGTACAAATTTCTAGAACGAAATTTTCTTAACAAGGGGAGAATGTGGCAACCGTAAAAAATACAGGTATACGTACAATTAATTAATATTGATTAGTGATTAATGACTGTGCTTAATTACAACTGATGACTTAAACTGCTTTCTGATTTCTGTATTATACATACATGTCCATCACATTTCATACTGTCACATCATTACTACATACAAACACTCATTGACATACATGATGCACAAGACACAGTTAGCACAGTTAACAGATAAAACGGGAATATGCTGACGGGGTTCAGTACATAGACAGACAATGTTTTGAGACCCAGTATGAGCCAGAAACCAAGTGCTAAACTAGTATAGTGTGTAGGGAAGTAAGGACCACAAAACTGCGTCACTAGGTGATAGTTTAAGTGCCGGGAAGTGCCTAAAACCCACTCAAAGTGCAGAATTCAGCACATTTCAGCAAAATTCAGCAATTTAACAAGCTAGTAATGTGCAAAAATATGGCAAAATGGTCCTGTATGCTTTCCTAAGTGTCGGGAATTAATATTGTCACAAAAAGTTACATAAAGGACACTATACGGTATAACTTAGCACTTTAACGAACCGGTATCTAACCGAACAACCGAACATTACCCGGAACACCAAAATATTACTAGAAGCATTGTTTTATTATTTCTTGGCTAGTTATGGTTCCCGAACGCCCTAATATGCTATATAATGCATCATACACATAAACACTAGATTTTACACTTAACCTCCAACTAATTAACATAATTTACCATTTAAACTTACATTTACCCCCCCCCCCCCTTCACACTTACGGTCACAAGAAGTGACCCCACCCTCAAGATTTGCATGATCTTCCTAAATTTCTTGCTTAATCTTTCTTGGATATGATTGGATCTTGTATGTACTATTAGAGACACTTAAACCCTTGGACAATAGCATTAGTGGTTTATAAAAATGGACCTAGAGCATCTTCATCTTCATCTTCACAACACTTCAACTCTCTTCTTCTCCTCCTCTCTTCGGCCGAACATAGCACCCACACCACCACCATTTTTCATCCACCATTCATCCATTCCAAGATCATTTTGAGGTGTAAGAAGGTGATTCACGAAGCTTGGTACTTGTGGATCCTAAAGGACCTCCATAAATTGCTTTTATCCACCATTTTTATCATCTTCTTCATCAAGTGTTCTTCCCTAGCTTAGAGCTAGTAGTAAGACTCTCATAACCTTTGTTACTTCTAATTTTGAGTGGTTAAAAGATGAAATACTTTGATTATCTTGATGAACACTAAAAGACATAAACATGAATCATGAACATAAAGCTTACATATGGTGAAATCTTAATGAAATAGTGTTGTCTAGTATATGTATGATACTTGTTGTTGTTTACTTGAGATTATGATGTTGATCATCATAAGGAGCTTGCTAGGTTGTGATTAAACACATGATCTAGCAAGTTAGAGGATGATTATGTGTTAACACAAGAAGATCATCCTCATATATAAGCATGAACTTGAATAAAAAGATGATTTCTTGAAAAATAATAAACAAGGTAAGCTAGTAATCTTATGAATCTAAGATTTATGAATGGTTTTCCAAAAGAACCAAGTTTAAAATGTGATTCTTAGAAGATCTTGGCTTTTACTTAAATATACACTATTTTTAGTGGTAAAACAAGTGTATAAACACTCATGAAACAAGATCTCACAAAGAAACATTTTTGTAAAATATGTTTACAAGTTGTAAACACCTAAATTCTTTAAGAATGAGATTTTTAAAGAAATAAACACACTTTAGAGGGTAACTAAACCTACTAAAAACACTACCAAGTTACTACAAGTTTTTAATAAAAGTTCAAGTTCATGTTGTTATGTAAATTGTATAGTGTTTGCACTTGAGAAGTGTAAGTTGTTTAAGGATTGATTATTGATTGTTGTAATGATTCTTGAAAAGAAAATGATATGCTTAAATAGCATGGACACCTCCATTTTTAGGGGAAACTATGGCAAAATTTTCTAAAAACATAAACACTTAAAGAAATATTTTCTAACAAATATTTACTAGTATATTTTAACTTTGGTTTTCAATATAAACTTTGCCATAATTTTTGTAACAAAAATACAAATATTGGAGGTTGGTTTTTATAAATAAAAATGGGTGAATATGATATATATATATATATATATATATATATATATATATATAAAAGACACTTGTGTGAATATTTGTATAAGTTGTGAAATAGTTATATTATTTTAGGGTAAAATAATATAACTTGACAAATACCATGAAATTTACAATCCAAAAATAATACCAAGAATATCAAGGAATAAATATATAAGTTACACACATGATATTGTGGAACCGAACGATGGAACGTAACTTACAAAATATTCCGGAAAATACCGTTATAAATATATTTTTGGTAAATATTATTTTGGATGCAAGAAATGAAAGTATGATTTTTATTACAAAGTGATATCATATTTTTGGACAAAATGAGTTTAAATATATTTTCTAAAAGTGAGACTTGAAAATATATTTTGGAATTATACAAATACAAGCATACGAAAATACATGTATAAGATACCCCCATCCTTGGGAAGGAAATACGAAAGTAAATACTTGAGAAGTATTAATACAGAAATATTGCTTAAACAATTATTCCAAAACTAAATATAATTTAAAGTTAAAATAATTATTATTTCAACAAGCAATTAGAACTTGGAATAATATTGGGAACATAAGAAACGTAACTCAAGCACGTAAATACTAAGGCAAGGCAAGGCACGGCCCGTTCGTCTAATAGATGTTAGTACACTGTAGGTAGTCGTTTTTGCTGAGGAGATTTGAGTTACCAGTACTGAAGACGCAATACAGTGAGTTTATGTCCCCCTTTTAAATGTTTTCAGTTTTATAACTTCGGGGGTGAAATACATGTTACGATTAGTTACAAACATTTTATACATGGTATGGTTAGCTTAAGGAGGGTTTACTGCTTGATCATGTGAAAGGTGGGTATGACACTTAAGGTCATTAATCCTCATTGTAGGACCGAGGGACATGAGTGATAGATCTATTTGGGTGTAGCGAGCCCACACCCATGCGGACCAAGGTGGCCCATGTGGTGACTATGTCTTCATCCCGGAGACAAATTTGCTAGGTTTGAGTTTCCCTGCACCATTTCACACATGCCATTGGCCTTGCAAACCATTGGTGATCTGTTTTTCGTTATTGCTACATACCAGGGACTTACATACATACAGACATATTTCAAAGGTTTATTCATACACACATACACATGAACTCGCTCAACTTTTGTTGATGTTTTTCAAATTACATGTATTTCAGGGAACTAAGTGGATCTGGCAGGTGTTGCATGTTTTCCAGCTGCATCATGAATAAAGGATGTCATTCGTAGAGTTTAGGAGATGTTTCCTATTCCTGGACAGGATACATGCTTCTAAACTTGGTTTTAAGTAAAGTCTTTTGTTGAGTCTTGATGAACTCAGTTAAACATGTCATGGTTTGTAACTTAATTTGGTGTCAACATTTTAGACAATGGTATTGTGGTATTTTCTAAACTTAATTAATGGATGAACATCTTATGGTTTTATCATTTAGCATTGTTATGATTGAATTCTATGGTATTAAGAAGTTACGCCAATAACCACGCTTCCGCAAAAGTCAGGGTGTGACATTTCAGGTAACTAAAGTGGATGTGCGCGCGGTCATACTCTTGCTCTTGGATGTTGTTTATGTTTTTAACTATCTTGTGTCAAGACTCCGATGCCGGTTTTTATGGGAATTGGTTATTATATTGCATTCTACGTGGGATATAAGAACCAGGTCCTTGATGTTCGTCTTTAAATAAGTTGTAAACTTATCAAACAATATGTTGTCTTGTGATGTAAACATTTAACTTATATTATATTAATGGCATTTGGAGTTATTTTACGAGCATGTAGTATGTTTACCAGTCGTATGCAATGAGAACCTTTCAAGATCACACCTCTTGCTTCCGCCTTAGAAAGGGGTGTGACATAGGGTATGTTTAGAGTTATGTGAATCGAAGAAACTGTTGTGATTGTTTGTGATTAGATGTATGACGGCAAATAGGGTTTATATAAACATTGTATAATAACTGCTAAACTATACTGTTTGATCTGTTTTGGAATGTAACAAAGTGTGGTATCTGTTGATATGGCGACGAAGGTTCTCCCATAACGAACTTAGGCCGATGAAGATTGGGGTCCTTCGTCGACTGGCCTTCGGCGAACCTTTAGGATGCTTCGTCGGAATCACATCTCGGTGAAGTATAAACCTTCACCGATGTGATTCTTTGTCGTCTTCACTTTGGCGAAGAATAGGACTTCACTGTAAGGATTCTTCGCCGTGTAGGCAAGGGTCAGAACAGTGAACGAGATATGTTTTTTATGATATTGACACTTGTGTTTGTTGCATGATAATAATGTTAACTAGAAATGAGGGTTTGACTTGATTAGTACGAGTAGCCAATTCATCTGTTAAATGAGATTTTGAGACTTGCATATGGGATGTAGACTTGTATGAGAACTGAGTACTTGCTACCTGTTATACAATGAACTTCGTGATGAATGCAATCTGTGTAAAGTACGTGATTTAATTATGAAACTGATGTTATTGGTAACTACTGTTGGGAATAAGAACTTGTGTTATGAACGCGTGTGAAATCTGAATGTTTGCTACGTGTTACGTGACAAAGTCGTTACTTGTGACTTGTTGAATACGTGATCTAGATGTGTGTTTACGAAACTGATCATCTTTGGTAACCACGGTAGGGTTTGGTGGACCAACTTGGAACGGGTAAAGTAACTTAACAATCCGAGCAATCCAAGGTGAGTTCACTCCTCTTGAGCATGCATCCCGGTGGGTGGGACAGTCAAATGGGTATTCCTGAGAGGAATAGGTCCTTGGGTAAATCAGTGGATATTCCTGAGAGGAATAAGTCTTTTGGGTAAAAACTGGAATATTGGATAATACACTCACTCCTATCACCATTAAGTCCCATCTTGTTTGTTACCTGAGAGGTAACGGGGTAATAGTTGGCAGCGCTATCTTAGTTTGGCACCCTCACCCCGTACCTGAGAGGACTGGTGTGAACTAATGACCCAGTCATGCCCAATGCTTTGATAAGGGCATTGGGGAAAGGGCAAAATAATCTGGAGCCATCTTGTACGGTATCGAGTTATTATCAACATTACTTTCGGAATTATTATTAAACTGGATTAAACACTTGGTAACTAAACGTTTTCATAAAACCGTGAACTCACCAGCGTTGTCTGATACACTTGTGTGCATGCTCGCAGGTTATAGATATGTGTGGATGTGGAACTTGATGTCTGGGATGCTGGAGTGGTCATGGGTCGAGACACATGGGAACATGAACAAGACTAGTTGGTTATATACACTTGGGTTGGTTAAACTTTGTATTATGCTTCATCTGAACACAACGTGTTGTAAATAATGTTTTGTAACATCTTATCTTAATAAAAGAAAGCTTTATTTAAAATCTTGTATGAGTTCAATGTGATTGGTGGCTAGATCCTGGTACATCACATGCCTCGCGGAGGATTCCGCTTAGGGTATTTTTGGGGGTGTGACACGCATAACTCTTTTGACGGCTTCTAGCTGTCACAAGATTATCGTGAATTTTCTTGATTTTGTCTGTTGTTTCCAGAATGAGCTCAGGCCCAGTAAGTTGAGCTTCACCGATCTCGTTCCAACAGACAGGTTAACGACATTTTCAACCGTATAAAGCTTCGAACGGTGCCATATTAATGCTAGCATGATAACTATTGTTGTAAGAGAACTCGATCAACAGAAGATGAGAATCCCAATTACTACCAAAGTCTATCACACATGCTCTAAGCATATCCTCCCATGTTTGAATCGTCCTCTCAGATTGTCCATCTGTTTGGGGATGATAAGCAATGCTTAGATTTAGTTGAGTTCCCAAAGCAGATTGCATAGTCTTCCAAAAATGAGATGAAAATCGAGCATCGCGATCAGATATAATATCCAAAGGAACACTATGTCGAGATACAATCTCATCAACATAAATCTTGGCAAGTTTATCAGCAGATAAATCCTCGAGAATCGGTATAAAGTGAGTTGACTTCGTTAATCAATCGATAACGACCCAAATAGCATCGTGACCTCTAGATGTACGCGGTAACTTAGTGATGAGATCCATCGCACTGTTCTCCCACTTCCATACCGGTATCTCTGGTTTTACAAGCAAACCAGATGGTCGTTGATGTTCAGCCTTGACTTTGAGACACGTTAGGCATTTCGATACATACAAAGCAATATCCTTCTTCATAGCAGGCCACCAGTACTGAGTACGAAGATCCTTGTACATTTTGTCAGCACCAGGATGGATAGAATATCGAGACTTATGAGATTCATCTATCACTAAAGTGCGAAGATCGTCTTGTTTCGGAATCCACAAACGATCCTTGAAATAGAGTAACCCATCGTCTTTCGTTTCGAGTTTAAGCTCAAGTTGAAGTGGTAGCTCATATTTCAATAAGCCTTTGGTTACACATGATCGTTGAGCTCGGAGGACACGTGATTGGATATCAGATAGAGTTTGAACAGAATGAAGCTTGACTCGTTCCTTTCGGCTTAGCGCATCGGCTACGACATTCGCCTTACCAGGATGGTAGCGAATCTCGCAATCATAATTGTTTAAGAGTTCAACCCAGCGTCGTTGTCTCATGTTCAGCTCCTTTTGATTAAGAATGTGTTGGAGACTTTTGTGGTATGTGAAATCCATGCATTTTGTGCCATAAAGATAGTGTCTCCAGATTTTGAGAGCAAATACCACAGCACCCAACTCAAGATCATGAGTCGTGTAGTTCTTCTCGTGAACTTTCAGTTGTCTTGACGCATAAGCTATAACTTTACCTTGTTGCATAAGAACACAACCAAGGCCTAGATTCGACGAGTCACAATAGACAACGAAATCATCGTTTCCATCAGGAAAAGATAGAACAGGAGCATTACAGAGTTTTTGTTTCAAAGTTTGGAAAGCTTCCTCTTGTTTAGGTCCCCACTCAAAAGGCTTATTCTTTTAAGTCAAAGCAGTGAGTGGAACCGCGATCTTCGAGAAGTTCGAAATAAATCGTCGATAATACCCAGCAAGACCAAGAAAAGATCGAACTTATGTGGGTGTCGTAGGTGTATTCCAATCTTTAATTGTAGCAATTTTGGAAGGATCCACATGAATACCCTGCTCGTTAACTATATGACCCAAAAATTGAACTTCTTTAAGCCAAAATTCACATTTGGAGAATTTAGCAAAAAGTTGTTCCTTCTTCAGGAGTTCCAGTGTCAGACGAAGGTGTTGTTCGTGCTCGGCTCGAGACTTCGAATAAATGAGGATGTCGTCAATAAACACAATGATGAACTTGTCTAAATAAGGTTTACAAACCCTATTCATTAAATGAAAATAGCTGGGGCATTCGTCAAACCAAATGGCATGACTGTGAACTCATAATGACCATATCTCGTACGAAAAGTAGTTTTGGGAATATCTTCTTCGAGAACACGAAGTTGATGATACCCAGAACGCAGATCGATCTTGGAAAAACATGTAGCACCTTGCAACTGATCAAAAAGATCATCTATTCATGGTAGGGGATATCGATTCTTGATGGTAAGCTTATTAAGCTCACGATAATCGATACACATTTGAAAAGACCCATCTTTCTTTATCACAAACAGGACTGGAGGTCCCCACGGTGAATAACTTGGTCGGATGAATCCTTTATCAGATAACTCTTGAAGCTGTTTAGATAATTCTTGCATCTCAGACGGTGCAAGACGATAAGGTGCTTTCGCGATCGGGTTGGCATTGGGTACAAGATCAATATGGAACTCGACTTGACGAACTGGAGGCAAACCAGGCAGTTCATCAAGAAACACCTCTGGATAATCTCGTACAATCAGAATATCTTGAATACACTTGATCTTGCCTTTCTCCTCAGTGACATGTGCCAGAAAAGCCACATATCCTTTTCGTAAATAACTTTGGGCTTTCGTACATGACATAAGTTTCAAACCGCCAGATGGTTTCTCGCCACAAACTTTTAGAACTTCACCAGACGAAAGAGGAATACGAATAATCTTATCGAAACAAACCACCTCAGCATGATGTTTAGTTAACCAATCCATTCCTACGATGATGTCGAAACTCCCAAGTTGCATCGGTGTGAGGTCAATAGGAAAAAGATGGTTATCGAGGTTCAATTGACAATCGCGAATAACAGAATCGAGTATGAGAGGTTTACCAGTAGTAACTCCGATAGATAAGGGTTTCCTCAGTTTAGTTCTAGGTATTGCAAGTAAAGGCTCAAAAGATAACGATACAAAACTTCTATCGGCACCAGAATCGAAAAGAACAGATGCAGGTCGATGGTTAACAAGGAACGTACCATTGACAACCTCGTTGTCAGCTCGAGCCTCGTTTGCATTCATATTTTACGCTCATCCACGAGCGGGATTCACATTTGCATTCGCATTCGCATTCGCAAGCCTCAGACAATTGTTGCGGAAATGACCCATTTCTCCGCAATTGTAACATGACCCAGGTGGGAATCTAGCAGCATTTCCCTGAACCTGTGTTGGATTCTGAGCGGCTTGTTCTGACCCAAACGACAGATGTTGGCTAGATGCCCAAGTTTACCACAAGTAGTACACTGTTTACAGGCCTGTTGGGCAGCATGATGACCATTGCATCGAGTACAATGAGGTGCGGTACCAGCATATTGTTTCTTGGCAGGAGGTTGAGCTGGTGGGTTCTGAGCATTTTGCGCGGTGACAGCAAAGTTCTAGGAAGCCTTGCGCTTCCTCGACCTCCTAGAAGACTCGCTTTTATTCTTTCCCTTACCTTTACCCTTGTCTTGAATAGAATCGGCCTACTGCTTCTTGTCACCCTTGCGGGTCAGTTTACCTTTTCTAACCTGAGACTCGGTCAGTGTAGCAGCCAATTCAATCGCTTGACGAACAGTGGTAGGATTACTACCAGTTACAACGTCTTGCACAGTGTCAGGCAAACCATCGATATACCTCTCAATCGCTTTCTCTAATGGGGTAACCATAGTGGGACACAACAAACTTAGCTCTTCATAACGATCCGTGTATGCACGGTGTTCTCCCTCATCTTGTTTCAGATCGTCAAATTCTCGTTCCAAAGCCCTAATCTCATGACGGGGACAGAACCTTTCATCATGAGAGCTCGAAGCTCTTCCCAAGTTTGTGCCATGGCCACATCGGCACCCCTATCACGCATCACACCGTTCCACCATGTAAGAGCATGCTTCTCAAAAACACTGGATGCAAATTCAACCTTACGCTCATTCGGACACTGAACATGTCTAAATGTACTTTCGAGACTCTCGAACCATTGCAGGAGCGCAGTTGCTCCTTGAGACCCAGAAAACTTTAGTGGTTTAGCTAAATTGAAAGTTTTGAAACTACACTGGGCATTGTTGTTGTTATTGTTGTTGCATACTTGATGAATCTGGGTTACTAGGTTCGGAAGCACAGCTGCGATTTACTGAGCGACAAGGGCTGCGATTGCAGCATCCTGTTCGGGATCACGTCTAGGTGACATATTCTAAAAAGAACAAGGAAACATGATAAACGAGTGAGATCAATAATCGGACAAACAAAAGAGGCATTGAAAACATCGACAAAACATAAGGAAGGTGACCATTCGTTCGTTACCTCGAACAAACAAATGATGCACAGTGACCAATCAAAGTAAATGGGTCAATATAATGAATCGCGAAGACCTGCTTTAGCCTATAAGTGGACACTCATCCCAAGAGTTCCCAGGTAAGAGTGACTGGTCCGATTATGTGGATTTGTACGAACACTCTAGCCTTAGACAGAAAACTCAGGATACAGGCACCCACCCTTATAGATTGCACGTGTTCACATTATAAGACCCAAACTTTGATGAGATTTTGAAAACTTAGAGGGTTCAAAACCTTATAACAAATCATCTCAGAATAGATGATTGATTTTCAAATCGGATTTGTTATTGTGTTCTCGTTGTGGTTATCACCTAAAGATAGGTGACGGTATTGTTTTAGAATCTAAACGCAAGAAACTCGCGTTAGGGTCCTAGAAAAGTTATAGTCTAGGACAAAGCATTACTAATAACCTAATTCCCTATAACCATTGGCTCTGATACCAACTCTTCTGTCACACCCCAACCGCATTAAAACAACGAAACCACGGAGGAAACGTCGGGGAGTGGAGCGACAGAATTATTGTTTCACAACCATGGATTCAAAAGTTTCGTTTTATTAAAATATTAACATTAAACATTGTCTTTACATTAAGTTAAAACACAACCACATCGTCTAACATTTTTTATTTAGTCACTAAGGCCTTGTCCAGTCCTAAGTGAGCATGCATCCTAGTCGCATTCAACATCATTCAACACCACCTGAAACATACGTAAAAATAAAGTCAGCAAAGAAATGCCGGCGAGCACATAGGTTTGTGAGAGTGTCGGATTCATGGCTCGTTTACATGTTGCAATACCTCGTTAGACTACGAGAGTCAATAGTTGAAAACCTTGTTTTGAAAAGTGTATAGTATTGCAACATGATTAACCAACTCAAAACAAGTTGGTTATAGTTTATAAAATCTCGTAGCCATGAATCTTAACCCAAAACATTTGTTTAAGTAAACCAAATTGTAAATCGTCTCGTCAGTAAAACTCGTATGGTTTATATCGTTTAGTGAACATCGTTATGTGATATCGTTTAAAATCGTTTGCCCAAATGAATTAAATAATGCCACAGAATGTAATATAATAAAAACACTTATATATAAGAAGTATCAGTGGCGTATCTACCATGCTTTTATCTTGTTACACCCGTCCCATTATCTAATCACAACCCAAAACCAATCGTTTGTTCAATTCGTTTAACTTGTTCCAATCGTTTAAACCGTTCTCGTTTTAATTGTGAAAACTACTTTTGGTCGTCTCGCTAATAACATTCAAACCTTCGTAACTCATCTATCGTTAAACTCGTATTAACAAACCACCAAAGGGTAAGTTAACAATCAACAGGTTCTGTCGTTACCCACATAACCCCCATACATAACCATGGGTGCAGTCTGATAACGGGATTTGTTAGATCCTTTGGTACCATAACCTAATACTGGTCGGTTCAGCCAAAACTAATGAATGTTATTCGTTATGTAAATACGTCCAACAAGTTTGTTCACATTATCGAAATCGTTATTTTTTTAATATAAACCATAGTATTCGTTTTTGAAATCATCGTAAAAAGTATCAAAATTGTGTAACACATATGAATCACCCCAAAACAATTGAAAACAGTAAAATAGGGGAACTATGTACTCACATCGAAGTGCAAAGTATCCTTGATTAAATGAATTAGCAAAGCTCGAGTAAACCAAGGAATTCAAGTAGCACATAGTAATCGAATCGCTAGTTAATAAATCGACACCTAAATCGGAAGATCGGGTAGAACGAGGTTTCATAAACCAAATGAGTATTGGAACTCATGTGATATGGTTTAACAAAGCCTACATTCTACATCGGAACCTATCCTAAGTGCTTTCGACCCGTTACGACCCATTAAGGTAGCTTATGCTACGTTAACGCGTCGTTCGCGCAAATGCGCGTTCGAGACGCCTAACTAGTCCTATAACGAGTATTATATGCCCTAACATGTTTAAATATGTTGCATAATCAGTGTAAGTGACAAAAGTTAAGTTACATATGCTTAAAATCAAATTATGCATGAAAAGGGCATTTTGGTTATTTTCCTAAGGCATATAAACTACCTATCATACAACTAATTAAACTAAGTGACCATACGGTATAACCTCGGAAGGTTATTCCCTATACAACTATGGTCACTAATATGCTTGGTCGGATCCTAATGATCGACCAAACGGGTCGGGTTCGAAAGTCTAAGCGGATTTCAAGACCGCTCGACTTACGACCCTATACAAGCACTAGACTAAAAGTGACGAGTTAAACAAGTTAAAACATGTTTAACTAAGTTAGAAAACAGGTTTGATATCAAAACAAAGTGTTTTGATACCCAAAAATAGCTTCGAAGCAAAATACGCATAAACACGTATTTTGACCAAAACTTTGACTCGTCACTTCGACTAATCGACGTGGTAATCAGTAGGTATAGTCACAAGGGACTATAACCATCGTGATTACGCTCACATTGCAAAGTTCAAACGAACTTTGTGTTGAACAAATCAAGGTCAAAGCAGAAAGTCAAACACTGTTTGACTTTCATGCTTGAAATACATAAAAAGCATGAAAGAATCTTACAAAAGGTCCAAGCTAGGATGGTTTTGATTCAAATTGCTCAGGTATGAAGTGTAGAACTCCAACTTAGTGCAAGTTTGAAATCAAATGTGAGCAAAAATGGCCAAGAACCCACTTCTATTTATAGGAAGTTAGGATGATTGAGATCATTACATGTGTTTAGAAGGATCAATCTTGGCCCTTCATTGTAGAACATGGTATTTAAATACAATGGGGATCCAAAACCAGCTCATAGTATTGAAAAAAGTTGCATAAAAGACCCCCAAGTTCAAACATGTTGCTGAAAATGAATTTTCTGCCAAAAGTAGGCCGTGACATCGCGCCACGGCACCACCTCTTTGGGGTCGCGCTACGCCACCACACACCAGAACCAGCGAGTTTTGAAAACTGGCAAAAATGGTCCCTGCAGCACTTTTAAGCCATTTTCGATGCGTTTAAACCCCGTTAACCCATTTTCAAGGCTCAATAATGAAGTTTAAGTATAGGGGACATGAAATATGATTGCAAAATATCACGGTTGTCAGTTTGTTTGGTCGTACGGTTACGTTGTTCGGTTAATTACGACGAAACACGAACGGACGCGAAAAACGATCTAAATTGCGCGACGAATGGTATTTTAGCATTCCAATCACTAAAATAAAGTATTTTAATGATTACAAAGTTTTGGATGTCCGGATATCTTCAGAACGTAAGATATGCGCGTAAATGCAAACTTATGCACTTTTTGACGCTTTTAGTCCCTGATTGACCAATAAGTTTATTTTCGCATACCGAACCCTTCAAAGCCTATTTCTAAGCTATGTAAAGGATATTTATGGTATGTTTAGCTTATGATCATGTTCCGGAATGTACGTTACTGTACGAATCGGCATACTTTCGCACTTTGGCGCAAATAGTCCCTGCGATCGAATAAACTTGTTTTCGACACACCAAATCTTCCAAAACTTATTTCTAAGTTATATTTAGGTTATTTAAGGTATGTTAAGCCTATTTCACTACTCCGGAGTGTTTGTCGCGTTAAACTGACTGCGTTTACGCACCAGTTTGCGTATAACTTTCCAGAAAGCGATTTAAAGCTTGAAATCGAACTAGAATCAAATCGTAAAATCATCAAACACAAATACACATAAAATGACACCAAAACACATCATTTTATTGATAATTTATATTGTTTTACATTGTATATCGTTTACAGAGCACAGTTGTCACACAAAACACTCTCATTCATCAAAATAATACTCCCACTTTCTTTTAAAAATAATGGGCTCCCCATCCGAAGATTCGTTCACTGACATTTACCGAAGGTTTTTTTCACCCAAAGAAATCGCGAAGGAGGAAGAAGTGGTTACGAGTGCATGTGCTCTCACAATACAAGCCATGCAACACGTTAGCGGTTCTCCTCCACGCCCCATTTTGAGGCGCCTCTTTATCATGTGAGACTGTGAAACATCAAACGAGTGTTTGATGAAAGACTATTTTGATCCCACACCGATTCACGGACCCAATGTTTTTAGACGGCGGTTTAGGATAAGCCAAAGGTTATTTTTGCGCTTTAATGATGATTCGGAAGCTAAGTATGACTACTTTACGCAAATAATGGATGCGAGAGGATATCTAGGGTTCACCTCAATTCAAAAGGTAACTTCCGCTTTGCGTATACTATTCTATGGAAACACGTACGACATCAACAACGAGTATTTGAAGATGGGGGAGAAAACAACACGAGATAGCGTGGAACATTTCTGCTTTGGTATTTTTTTACTCACTTTTATATATTTATTTTTATTTTAAAGTACATCACTAGTAAAACGTTTATATTAAATTTTATATATTTCATTATATTTTCCGTATATGCCAGTTATATGGAAAACGTGACTTGAGAAATCCCACTTGAAACGACCTTCAACAAATATACGAGGAGCATTTAGAAAAGCATGGAATACCCGGCATGATTGGTAGTTTTGATTGTCGTCAATGGCGTTGGTATAATTGTCCAACCGCATGGCGAGGTCAACATACACGCGGTGACCAGAAAAGACCAACTTTGGTTTTACAAGCGGTTGCGTCATACGACCTTTGGGTTTGGTCGGCTTTCTTTGGTGTAGCCGGGTGTATGAACGACATTAATACCTTCGAGTGTTCACCATTGTTAGAGAGCTACATTTCTGGCACGATACCGAAAGCCGGTTTTCATACAAACGGGAATGACTACAAGCATGGATACTATCTGGGCGATGGTATATACCCGGAGTATTCAAATATTGTTAAAACGTTTTCTGAAACGTTCGATATGAAAAAAACAATATTTTAAAAAAACTACAAAAGTCTTCGCGAAAGGACATCGAGAGGTGTTTCGGGGTTCTTCAACATCGATGGCATTTTATTAGAAATCCTTTTTGTATGTGGAATAAGGATAGAATTCGAATGGTCATGTATGCTTGCATCATTATGCATAATATGATCATAGAGGACGATGGAAAAGCGATATGCCAAAACTATTTTCCGGAAGATGTGGTTGAAGGAACCCAAGCAACAATAGAAGAGAGAATCTTAAATGCTCAACTATTGCGATCTAAGGATATACATAACGCGTTAAAGGCGGATTTGGTCGAGCATGCTTGGGCGATTATCCCGATTCGACACGATGGTGACGTCGAGGAAGAAGAAGTTGAAGAATTCGAAGCTGGGAACTTTGCAGACGGATGTTTGGATGATGGAGAAAACAAAGAAGAAGAAGGAGAGAGTGACGATGAAGACGAAGAATAAATGTATTGTTTTTTATTGTAACGTTTTTTTATATTTAATAAAAGTGTTTTTTTAAATAATCTAGAGATTAATTAGAAAATAGAAAATTAATGATTAGGTAATGATGGGGTAGGTGTATTATGACTACACCCTCTTGTGATATAAAGCCCCAAAAAGCCCTTCTATGACGCATTTCGCCACTTATTGCTTAACACCCCCAAAGGGGCTTTACTACACATGGTCTAAAAATAAGGTTATATGGTGGTGATGGTGATGTTCCAAATCATCATCATCACCCTCCACGTCATCGGCACATCACTCAATCCTCATTCACGATCCTCCATCACCACCCTTTCCACTGCCTAGTTTTTAATTTTATTTTATCTAAAATTTATTTAATTTAGTTTATTTTGATAAACAGCAAATAAAACTAAATTAATTTCTTTAATAACTAAAAAACTACATAATATTAAAATAAAGAAATTCTAAAAGTATTTAAACTACTTAATTAAAAAAAATACAAAGAAAACTACTCGTTGTTGATCCGACCGAATGCCAAACATGTTCAATCAAATCCCAACGAAGGTTGTTATGCGTAGCCTCATAGCATTACTAACTCTCACATATTAGACTTTTGTTGCCTTTCATAAACCGGTACAAAATTCTCTTCAATGTCATTTTCATCGTATTCGCGTATGGTGTTACCTTCGTCTTCGATAATCATGTTATGAATCAAGATACAAGCACACATGCAATATATCAATTTTTGGGTGTAAATGCTCATGACGGGTTTGCCACAATGTGCCAATTTTTGTTGTAGAACCCCAAAGAGTCGTTCAACATCCTTTCTCGTACATTCTTGTCAGTTGACAAATTACTTTCTTTTATCATCTTTCGGATACATTGTAGTTTTAAGATCGCTGCGTAGGTTGGGTAAATTCCATCTGCTAGTTCATACCCATACTTGTATTCTACTCCTGAAACCATAAACCTAGAATCGGGGAGGGTACCGTTTATGATGTTATTGAAAACATCCAACTGACCAAGAACGATTAAAGCATCATTCGAACCAGGAACACCAAGGAAATTGTGCCAAACCCATAGATGGTTTGAAACCACGACTTCTAGAATTAATGTGGAATGAGTATGATCACCTCGTGTAAAATGATCTCGCCATGCATTAGGGTAATTGAGCCATGGCCAATGCATACAATCGATGCTACCAAGTATTCCAGGAAAAGCATGTTTACTTTCGTGTGTGTGATACAACTTTCGGATGTCATTCTTTGTTGGCTTTTGCAAATACCATTTGTTGTATAACTTCACTGCACCTTTGCAAAACTTGTACAAACTCTCTGATGAAGTTGTATCAGACATCTTCAAATATTCATCCCGCATATTACTACTTGTTTCATAAGCCAATTAACGAATTGCTGATGTATACTTTTTTAAAGTGGTAAATCCCCTTTTACCTCTAACCTCTCTCTCACACACACCCACCACCATCACTTGCCACCGTCAACCAACCCCCACCACCACTGCAACCATCACACCACCACTAATATATTTGACCATCAACACCCACCATGAAAAACCCATATTTGAATTAAAAACCCACCATGGAAGTTGCAGGTCATCATCAATGAAACAAGGTTCTGGGTCAACATCTTGGACCACCTCGAGACCCATCAAAGCCCACGGCGAAGAAACCCAACCACCACTATCCTCTCATCTCACGGCGGTGAAACCCAACCACGGTGGAGAAACACGACCACCGCCTATGGATCTAGGGTTTAAAGCCACTGTCCACCATCCTCTCATCCTTCTCTCTAAATCTATCTATTGGTGAACACAGTTGGTGTCACACCCCGAAATATCAGAGCTGGCGTGACTGGACCGGTATCTTCATTGCACAGCGGAAGCAAACAAGCTAATACTTCTAGAAAACGAACGCCCACTATGTACTCGAATCCACATGGTTCTCCTATTCCAACCGTGCCATAGTTTGAAAAAGTAACCTGAGAAAGAAACATGCGAAAAATCAACATAAAGTTGAGCGAGTTCATAGTTTGTTTTGGAAAAGATTTAAAACAAATCTTTTTGATAACCGGTTTGTGAAATCTTATTGAGAAAACGAATTTAAAAATCATTTTCTTGTCAAGTTATATGGAAACTTTGTATTTATAACGCATTATGTTTGTAGAACCATGTATTTGTAAGCTCTTGTATTTGTAAGGTATGTATAACCATCAATGCCCACCCTGACTTTGACTTCATGCCCGCATAATCCTATGCTTTGAATTTGTATAAAACATGGTATGTAATTTGTAAAATCCCGGTATGAAAGCAAACAAGGAAAAGATCACCAATGGTTTGCAAGGACACTGATATGTGTGACGGCGTAGGAAGGCTCAAACCTAGCAAATTTGTACCGGGCTCCCGGCTGGAAGACATAGTCACCCTATGGGCCACCCTGGTCCTCATGGGGGTGGGTTCGCTACACCCAAATAGATCTATCACTCATACCCCTCGGTCCTACAACGAGGATTCATGGTCTCAAGTATGCGCCTAACCATTCACATGATCTATGGTACTTTCCTAGGCTAACCATACCAATTGTATTTGTATGTAATCCTTTCGTAACATGTATTTCACCCCCGAAGTTAATAAACAAAACATTTTAAAGAAAAGGGGGACATGAACTCACTGGGTGTCCCGTTCCCCAGACGCAGACCAACCCAGTCCCAAAATTATAACTAGACGATCCCATCCCTAGTCATGAAAATCATTCTCATTTCGATAATACGCATTTGTTTTGTAAAAACCGGTATATTTAGTATGATCCATTCGTAAATCATTTGAGTTCCTCGAAATCCATTCGTAACATGATTTAGAAATATGAGTTTTCGTTCGTTCAAAAACTTTGTATGTTCTTGCAAAACGTGCTTTGTCTAAAATATGCAGTCTTTGTTCATCGAAAACTTTGTGTATTTTCTGCAAAACGTGCATGTCTTTCCACCCCGAAAACATTTATAAAAATGTAAAACCGTAAAAAGGTGGGTTTATGAACTCACCTGAATCGCCTTGTGCAAAGCTAGCTAAATACGACTTCGTGATGTCGTTTCCAAGACGAGACTCGCTAGTGTGCATTCTACAATATTCCTAACACGGAATATCTTATAAGTTTCTAAATAAACGCAGTAACTAAGCTACGTGTCATCGAGCTCTATCGAATCGTTAACTGAACAATTCGACGTAAGTTGTTAACTTAACGAAAATGATTAAGTTATACTCGTTTAGTTTCGCTTAATGCCGTTAATAGTTTACTATGTCTAGAAAGTACTTAGTTCTCAAGAGATTAAAAAATATATAAATATTTATATAAAAATATATAAATATTTCAGTAGAATCCCATTAGTCGCCTTGAGAAGTCGTCGTGTATGTAATACACATTTATACGAAAATAATATGTAATAAACTCGTAAGCGATATATATGATATATAGTGTGTCGTTTAGGCGTTTGAAAGAAATATAAAAGATATATTTATTTTACAAAAGTATCATCGAGTTGTTTGTGTTTAAAAATAAATATACAAGCTATATTTACTTTTACATGAGAATACGAGTCGTTTGATGTTAAAAATAAATATATAAACTATATTTATTTTATAAGAGTTGGTGTTGTTTGATATTTAAAATGAATACATAACTATATGTATAAACGAATTCGTGTTGTTTGTTATTTGAAATAAATATATAAAATCTATTTATTTTTATAAAAGGATCGAATTATTTGATGTTCGAAGTAAATATATAAACTATATTTATTTTATAAAGGAATCGTCGTTTTTTGTAAGTTGTAAAGTGTCGTCAATAAAAGTTATTTGAATCCGATAGTTTTATTTTATGATAAAACACTTTGTATTTACGGATTTTCTCGAAAACGGGCAGAGTTTCCTCTGTTTTTGGACGCCCCCGACAACACAAGTTGTCGTTGCTTCTCAAAATTCAATCAAGCTTGAACAATGTATATTTATGTAATCAATTTATATAAACAAGCTAAATAATAATTCGAGTGTTTTTAACTAATGATTTTGTCGATTTTATTCGGTTCAAGCTCGTTTTCGTGTATATAAAACTATAAAAATAACAAAACAATCGTGTTGTTAATCTTTACCAAAAATCTCATGTCGAAAAGCGGAGTTGACCGAGTCAACTGAGTTGACCGGTTGAGTTGACCGAGTCAACTCACTGGGTTGACCAGGTTTTACTGAGTCGATCCAAAACCCGCACTCGTGACCATTCTGACCCGAATCGCCTGTTGACCAAACTTTGACTTATGTTGACCGAAACCCAAATAACACCCGAATCTAAGTCGAACCAAGGCTCTTGAACCATCACAATTTTTGAACCAAAGCTCGAACCGTCAGATCCCGGGACTGAACCCGAAAGGCCCGAACTGCTAGTGTGAACCCGGAACTGCTGAACCCAAAAAAAAAAAGAGATGAAGCAAAAGGAACCCGAACCGAAACTCATACCCGAACCACACCAAATCTGTAACACCTTGAACCGAAACTGATGTGAGAGCAAATCTGACCAAGAACCCGAACAATGTCTGACTCGAACTACACCTGAACCCATCCGAAGCCAAACCAAACTCGAAACAAATCGGAAATCGAACCCGCTGGATTGTTGACCGGAATGCTTGTTGGAATAAAAAAACGCCGCCGCCGCCGTGGCTCCGCCGCCAGCAGCGGATCGTCTCCGGAAACGGCGATCTTCGCCGTTCTTCTCTGCTTCTCGTTCCAGTCTCTCCCTATCTTTTGTGTCATCATGTCACCACCAAACAGTGGTGGTGGCGGTCGGCTGTCGTACAACTCGAAGAGGAAGGGGGTGGGTCTGAGGGTTCACCGGTGTGGTTGTGAGTGTCGAATCTCCGAGAGTAACCATCGCCGGTCCGCCGTGCTCCGGTCGGAGCTCCGCCGGTGTCGCCGGAAATGAGAACGAGGGAGAGAGAATGAGGGATCTGTGTGTGTGTTTTGGGGAAGAGATAGTTCCTTTATGTGTGTGTTGTCTATGTATTAATAGAGTGAGGGAAAGATGGAAGGTTTTTATTGTCTTTTATGTATTCAAATTACATTCAGATGTTTCATCCTTTGAGACAATATCTCTTGTAGAGATCTTGTAGATCTTGTAGAGATTTTGTAGATCTTGTATAGATCTTCAAGCAAACCAAAATATGCAGTTTGGTTGTGTGTATGTATGTTTGTCTGAGGTTTTCCCAAATGAGGGATAGGGTACTCTAAGATATATATATATATATATATATATATATATATATATATATAAATACTTAGAGTTTTAGTTAGTGGGCGAGTTTAAGTGACCCGTAATTTCTACGAAACCCGATATCGCAACCCAAACTCCATAAGTGTCGAAAGAATAAAATTTTAAAATTAAAAGGCGTATAATAGTGGCGTTTGTCGTATGACGTGTTCGTTTGTCGATTACGGTAATAATCGCGAAAAATTATACCGTTGCCGTCTTTAATCCGTTTTTTGATCCGGTTTCGACTGTAGTTACTAAAATTTTATTACGGAGCTAAATATAGCATAAAATGTAAGTTTCGAAGGTGACAGGCGTCTCCATCGCTTCCGTTTCGTTGCCGATGCGTTTCCTACCATCGCGTTTTTAGTTCACGTTTGCATTTGTGTCGCACGAAAGCCCAATAAATTCACAAAATTAATTTCATAAGCATAAAAATTTTCGTGTAACATTCATACTTGTCAGCGTTGTCAGTATTTTGTACGGTATCAGTTCGTTGTCGTTTGATGTTCCACAGATTCCACGCGAATCTTCATACGCGTACTGTAAAGTCGGATAAACATTCCTAGGCACTCCAAAGGCCTAATTAAGTTAATTTGTGCTGTAAACACTATTTATTATCGCGTTAATCGCCTGTTAATCACGTAATTAAGGGCGTAAACTACCGGTTGTCACATTCTCCCCCTGTTAATGAAATTTCGTCCTCGAAATTTAGACTACGTTAACTCCTTAGAGTTACGTTATGTGTAGGTAAATACGAATAATATCAAAGTGGATGACCACGAAATCGAATCAAGACTTATTCAAATCATGTGAATTCAAGGACATTCCTCATCAATAAGAACCCAACGGTTTAAAAGAAATGTGTTTTAGCAGTTGATGTCAAAGGAAACAAGACGTGTAGATACAGTCACTAGTGTGACTAAGTTAACAGGGATCCAACAATGAACAGGAACTTCGACCAATCGAATTCCATATGAACGTCCACAATATGTAAATGAGTTCTAAAAGCAATAACATCCACTGGATGAACTTAGAATCAACAAGCTCAAATGTAATAGTTTGCATGAAACGCTCGATCGTGATCAGCACAAGCTGCAAGTTACACTGACGCCGCAAGGTATCGTATTGAATGAAGCAATTCAAATATAGCGGTGATCGAACAAGTATCACCTGTGTTTTGCATGAAACGCTCGATCATGATTAGCCCAAGCTACAAGTTTATACCGACACCACAAGGTGTCGTAGTGATTTAAATAATTCAATAATAGCGGTGATCAAACAACTTCACCGTGTTTGAATTCAAATGAAAGCGCAATGAAGTAAATATGACTGTTTGTTCCAACAAACATCGAAAGATTTTCAATTGAAAACGGAACATCAAAGGAATAATGTTTTCGATCGAAGATGAAGAAGCAATGAGTATCGCAAAACATTCGATCGATAATGAAAGAAATGTTAGTAGGTACATCAGAATATGAAATGAATTGGTGTACCATTGTCTTATCACACGATTGTGTTAAGACGGCTTTAATTATGATAAATCAAAGCGGATTTAAAACAAATAAATAGATAGTTAAATAAATAAATCCGCGCATGAGAGGTGTAAATGAGATTAACGCAAGCTTCAAATTAGTGTAAGCACCACCACAAGGTGTCGAAATCAACAAACAATTTAATGGAGTCGAATGTCAAACAAGTTTACTTCGACTCGGAACAAATGAAACACTTATTAAAACGAATTTCGAATATGATGCTCCCAATACGTCATATGATGCTTTGAATTGAATATGTGTAATGGACAAGTTCAAACAATTGAACTCGGTTTCAGCGCAATCCGACAATAGATATATATGTATCAAAAAAAGGAAATTTCGGCATGGTTACGACGAAAAACCATGTATGTAACTTGAAAAGAAAAGAAATTTCAAGAAATGTGTTGACTTGATAACAAAGGAGCCAACAATTACAATAATGCGAGTCATTCGAATCACAAATCAGTAATTAGATTTAGCGAAATAATATTTGAACTTTGATGAAACGCTTATTCGAAACGAAACCACATGCGCAACAAACGATGGATGCGTAACATATGAATTTTCAAGAAATGAAGCAAATGAATATTCGCTATACTGAAAGAAATGATCGTGACACAATGACCATTGAGAGGGGTAGAGATACGAAAATCTACTCAGTAAATGTGAAAGTCGAAATTTCAATAAAAGAAATTTAAGGACTTTACCTGGGGTTACGTGTGATGACCGGTTGTTAGGTGACATTACCATGGAATGTCAAACATAGCGTATTCGGCGTTATGAGTTAGGGGGAATGCGGAGACATAGGTCTTCTCCTTGGCGTGTTTCTTGTTGTTTGCAAGACCGCGTGCCAAACCGCCGCTTCCTGGTCGATAGTTTTCGTGCTGACAGGATTAGCATCATCGCTGAAATGCTCCACAATGTCTTTTTGGTGACTTCACCTCGTAAGTCGTATGTAGCGTACTTCAAGCTCCGTTGATGTATAGCTTAAGTTTCACGTATACCTGCGCACTAGCGTTTTGTTCCACGTGGGATGTGATGTACCCCGACATCCGTTGACGTAAAATTTGAGTTCCATGTATTCTTGTGCACTAGCGTTTCGTTATGCGTAGGCTGCCTGCTCGGGAAGTTAAAATATCATAGACAATATGGATAATAGTGTGTGCCCGAGTTTATACTCGCGGTTCCTACGTGATGACCTTTCATGAACTTCAACATAAGTTTCCGAAGGTCCTAAATGCATGTTTCCTAAACTCTCAAGGTTTTTTGCACTGTATGTGACTGTTTTGTGTACCATGTGCAAAACACCACTATGGCTTATGTTTGAAAACAAAATTTTGACTGTTTGTTTTTCGGCACCGGTTGGAGACCATATTCGAGTACTATGCGTTCTGTATGTATTTAGGTTTTAATATTCTAAGTTCCCAGAGGAAAGTGAGGTTAGAGCCTAGGTATCTCTACAGAAACCTAATTCGCTGTAACCTATAGCTCTGATACCAATCTGTCACACCCCAAAATATAAGAGCTGGCGTGACTGGACCGGTATCTTCATTGCACAGCGGAAGCAAACAAGCTAATACTTCTAGAAAACAAACGCCCACTATGTACTCGAATCCACATGGTTCTCCTATTCCAACCGTGCCATAGTTTGAAAAAGTAACCTAAGAAAGAAACATGCGAAAAATCAACATAAAGTTGAGCGAGTTCATAGTTTGTTTTGGAAAAGATTTAAAACAAATCTTTTTGATAACCGGTTTGTGAAATCTTATTGAGAAAATGAATTTAAAAATCATTTTCTTGTCAAGTTATATGGAAACTTTGTATTTATAACGCATTATGTTCGTAGAACCATGTATTTGTAAGCTCTTGTATTTGTAAGGTATGTATAACCGTCAATACCCACCCTGACTTTGACTTCATACCCGCATAATCCTATGCTTTGAATTTGTATAAAACATGGTATGTAATTTGTAAAATCCCGGTATGAAAGCAAACAAGGAAAAGATCACCAATGGTTTGCAAGGCCACTGATATGTGTGACGGCGTAGGAAGGCTCAAACCTAGCAAATTTGCACCGGGCTCCCGGCTGGAAGACATAGTCACCCTATGGGCCACCCTGGGCCTCATGGGTGTGGGCTAGCTGCACCCAAATAGATCTATCACTCATGCCCCTCGGTCCTACAACGAGGATTAATGGTCTCAAGTATGCGCCTACCCATTCACATGATCTATGGTACTTTCCTAGGCTAACCATACCAATTGTATTTGTATGTAATCCTTTCGTAACATGTATTTCACCCCCGAAGTTAATAAACAAAACAGTTTAAAGAAAAGGGGGACATGAACTCACTGGGTGTCCCGTTCCCCAAACGCAGACCAACCCAGTCCCAAAATTATAACTAGATGATCCCATCCCTAGTCATGAAAATCATTCTCAGTTCGATAATACCCATTTGTTTTATAAAAACCGGTATATTTAGTATGATCCATTTGTAAACCATTTGAGTTCCTCGAAATCCATTTGAAACATGATTTAGAAATATGAGTTTTCGTTCGTTCAAAAACTTTGTATGTTCTTGCAAAACGTGCTTTGTCTAAAATATGCAGTCTTTGTTCATCGAAAACTTTGTGTGTTTTCTGCAAAACGTGCATGTCTTTCCACCCCGAAAACATTTATAAAAATGTAAAACCGTAAAAAGGTGGGGTTATGAACTCACCTGAATTGCCTTGTGCAAAGCTAGCTAAATACGACTTCGTGATGTCGTTTCCGAGACGAGACTCGCTAGTGTGCATTCTACAATATTCCTAACACGAAATATCTTATAAGTTTCTAAATAAACGCAGTAACTAAGCTACGTGTCATCGAGCTCTACCGAATCGTTAACTGAACAATTCGACGTAAGTTGTTAACTTAACGAAAATGATTAAATTATACTCGTTTAGTTTCGCTTAATGTCGTTAATAGTTTACTAAGTCTAGAAAGTACTTAGTTCTCGTGAGATTTAAAAATATATAAATATTTATATAAAAATATATAAATATTTCAGTAGAATCCCATTAGTCGCCTTGAGAAGTCGTCGTGTATGTAATACACATTTATACGAAAATAACATGTAATAAACTCGTAAGCGATATATATGATATATAGTGTGCCGTTTAGGCGTTTGAAATAAATATAAAAGATATATTTATTTTACAAAAGTATCATCGAGTTGTTTGTGTTTAAAAATAAATATACAAGCTATAATTACTTTTATATGAGAATACGAGTCGTTTGATGTTAAAAATAAATATATAAACTATATTTATTTTATTAGAGTTGGTGTTGTTTGATATTTAAAATGAATACATAACTATATGTATAAACGAATTCGTGTTGTTTGTTATTTGAAATAAATATATAAAATCTATTTATTTTTATAAAAGGATCGAATTATTTGATGTTCGAAGTAAATATATAAACTATATTTATTTTATAAAGGAATCGTCGTTTTTTGTAAGTTGTAAAGTGTCGTCAAGAAAAGTTATTTGAATCCGATAGTTTTATTTTATGATAAAACACTTTGTATTTACGGATTTTCTCGAAAAACGGGCAGAGTTTCCTCTGTTTTTGGACGCCCCCCGACAACACAAGTTGTCGTTACTTCTCAAAATTCAATCAAGCTTCAACAATGTATATGTATGTAATCAATTTATATAAACAAGCTAAATAATAATTCGAGTGCTTTTAACTAATGATTTCGTCGATTTTATTCGGTTCAAGCTCGTTTTCGCGTATATAAAACTATAAAAATAACAAAACAATCATGCTGTTAATCTTTACCAAAAATCTCGTGTCGAAAAGCTGAGTTGACCGAGTCAACTGAGTTGACCGGTTGAGTTGACCGAGTCAACTCACTGGGTTGACCAGGTTTGACCGAGTCGATCCAAAACCCGCACTCGTGACCATTCTGACCCGAACCGCCTGTTGACCAAACTTTGACTTCTGTTGACCGAAACCCAAATAACCCGAAAATAACACCCGAATCTAAGTCGAACCAAGGCTCTTGAACCATCACAAATTCTGAACCAAAACTCGAACCGTCAGATCCCGGGTCTGAACCCGAAAGGCCCGAACTGCTAGTGTGAACTCGGAACTGCTGAACCCAAAAAAAAAAAGATGAAGCAAAAGGAACCCGAACCGAAACTCATACCCGAACCACACCAAATCTGTAACACCTTGAACCGAAAGTGATGTGAGAGCAAATCTGACCAAGAACCCGAACAATGTCTGACCCGAACTACACCCGAACCCATCCGAAGCCAAACCAAACTCGAATTAAATCAGAAATCGAACCCGCTGGATTATTGACCGGAATGCTTGTTGGAATAAAAAAATGTCGCCGCCGCCGCCGCGGATCCGCCGCCAGTGGCGGATCGTCACCGGAATCGGCGATCTTCGCCGTTCTTCTCTGCTTCTCGTTCCAGTCTCTCTCTATCTTTGCTGTGTCATCATGCCACCACCAAACAGTGGTGGTGGCGGTCGGCCGTCGTACAGCTCGAAGAGGAAGGGGTGGTTGTGAGGGTTCACCGGTGTGGTTGTGAGTGTCGGATATCCGAAAGTAACCATCGCTGGTCCGCCGTGCTCCGGTCGGAGCTCCGCCAGTGTCGCCGGAAATGTGAACGAGGGAGAGAGAATGAGGGATCTGTGTGTGTGTTTTGGGGAAGAGATAGTTCCTTTATGTGTGTGTTGTCTGTGTATTAATAGAGTGAGGGAAAGATGGAAGATTTTTATTGTCTTTTATGTATTCAAATTACATTCAGGTCAGATGTTTCACCCTTTGAGACAAGATCTCTTGTAGAGATCTTGTAGATCTTGTAGAGATTTTGTAAATCTTGTAGAGATCTTGTAGAGATTTTGTAGATCTTGTATAGATCTTCAAGCAAACCAAAATATGTAGTTTGGTTGTGTGTATGTATGTTTGTCTGAGATTTTCCCAAATGAGGGATAGGGTACACTAAGATATATATATAAATACTTACAGTTTTAGTTAGTGGGCGAGTTTAAGTGACCCGTAATTTCTACGAGACCCGATATCGCAACCCAAACTCCATAAGTGTCGAAAGAATAAAATTTTAAAATTAAAAGGCGTATAATAGTGGCGTTTGTCGTATGACGCGTTCGTTTGTCGATTACGGTAATAATCGCGAAAAATTATATCGTTGTCGTCTTTAATCCGTTTTTCGATCTGGTTTCGACTGTAGTTACTAAAATTTTATTACGGAGCTAAATATAGCGTAAAATGTAAGTTTCGAAGGTGACAAGCGTCTCCGTCGCTTCCGTTTCGTTGCCGATGCGTTTCCTACCATCGTTTTTTTAGTTCACGTTTGCATTTGTGTCGCACGAAAGCCCAATAAATTCACAAAATTAATTTCATAAGCATAAAAATTTTCGTGTAACATTCATACTTGTCAGCGTTGTCAGTATTTTGTACGGTATCAGTTCGTTGTCGTTTGATGTTCCGCAGATTCCACGCGAATCTTCATACGCGTATTGTAAAGTCGGATAAACGTTCCTAGGCACTCCAAAGGCCTAATTAAGTTAATTTGTGCTGTAAACACTATTTATTATCGCGTTAATCTCCTGTTAATCACGTAATTAAAGGCGTAAACTACCGGTTGTCACAGTTGGCCACCATCCTCTCATTCCCAAATTTTGTGGATGTAGACCAGCAATTAAGGCTAATTCAGTAGTGGTTTGGAGAGAGAGCTTAGAAGATACAGAGATGGAGTAGAGAGAGAACAGTGGTGGTTTGGATTTGGTGGTGAACGGTGTGATGGAGTTTAGATCTGGATTTGTTTGGGATTTGTTTGAATTTGATATTGGGTTTGTTTGGCAGCGATGGAATCAAGTGGGTGGTGCTGGTAGGGGTAGGTCATCGGGTGATGGTGATGGCCGGTGAGGGTAGGTGGTACTAATCCTGACGTTAGAGAGAGAGAGAGAGAGTTGAGATAGAAAGGGAGATTATGTGTGTTGTATATATATTTATAATGTATTTTGAGTTAAATGCCATTTTAGTCCCTGTGGTTTGGGTCATTTTGCCAGTTTAGTCCAAAGATTTCATTTTTCGTCTGTGGGTCCAAAAAGGTTTCACCATTGCCATTTTAGTCCACTGGGTTAACTTCATCATTTTTTATGTTAACGAGAAGGGCGATTTGGTCATTTTATATGTAATTCTGTTAACTAGAATGGCAATTCGGCCATATACAATGACCGAATTACCCTTCTTGTTTACATAAAAATTGGATGAAGTTAACCCAATGGACTAAAATTACAACGGTAAAACCTTTTTGGATCCACATGCGAAAAATGAAACATTTGGACTAAACTGGTAACATGGCCCAAACCACAGGGATTAAAATGACATTTAACTCACATATTTTTTATAAATGTAATTTTAAACTTAGGGTAAATTACATTTTTCGTCCTTTATGTTTTTATTGAATTGCAATGGATGACCTTTAACTTCAATAATTACAGTCACAGTCCTTTATTTGTTAAAACCATTACACCATAGGTCCTTTAGCATTAACCTGGTTATTTTTCATTGTTAAATCTAGTCATGTGCGTTGCACTGAGGGTGTAATGGCCTTTTTACCCATTTATTAAAAAAAACTTAATTCATATATGTGTGTAAGTACCCTAGCTAGCCAAGTTCAGACTTCAAATCCCTTTGACTTTGTCTCACGCCTCTCCCCCTTTTGCCACCAGCCACCACCATCACAACTCCGTCACCACCATCGTAGCCGCCACGCAACAATAACCTACAAGACGTCAGCAACACTACCTTAACTCACCCACCTTCTTACCCCTAATCAGAAATCTGGGTTTCAACTGACCCACCTTCCATCGCCACTAGATCTACCATCTCTCTCTGCCGGCGACCAAGCCTTCACGCACCCACAGAGAGCCGTCGCCGCTAGAAACCACCATGGTTTCTTCAATCGCAACCTAAACACAAAAAAAAAATATGTTGATTCTTTTTCTTCTTTTTTTTCAGTTTATATTGTATTTTCATTAAAATGCCAAAGTAACAAATTACAAACAAGTGGCAGGTAAATGGACAACAAGCTGCGCCGCAACCCCCTTTTGAATTGCAAAACCAATCCTACTAAAGACGAAACGACCCTTAAAGGTTGAGAGATTACTATTCACAACCCGTTGAACCCTGTTTAGGAATTCCACAGCCTTTGGGGCTAGGGAACCAAATGTATTAAAAGCGAATGGGATAAACACATGTTGATTCTCTAAATAAGCCTTCTCATGTTTAGCGACCTTGCTTGATTCCGCCTTCAACGCAGCCTGGCCAGCAACAAACCCATTATCCCTGAGCCCAACAAGAGGGGATACTCCTGTAAGGTCCATACAAGCGTGTTTTCCCCTAGCCCACCCAAACACAAGAATATCAGCTGGTCGAAGAGTAGACCTCCCATCAAGCGGATCCGTCAGAAAGTTCACCGGAGCCTCCTTTTTTGTCGAAATCCCTGCCCGCTTTATAACATCAAACAGAATATCCCTTATCAAATCAGAATATCCCTTACCAAATCATGCCTGTATTCATCGTAAAATCATGGAAAAAAACACATAATTCGTTATTTGAGGGATCTTGATATTGGGTTCAATTTTATATTATTTTTGAGAAATCTTTAGGTTTGTAGTTTATAGGTCTTTAATCTTCAATCTGAAGTTAATTTTTAACCCTCATAGTTGTGTGGAGTTCTCGATAGATTAGATAAAGGGATGTACTCTATTTACATAATTGCATTTGCTGATTTGATTTGGGCTGAGAGAAAACTAGGGGTTTTTAGAGATTGTTTGAGAAAGTGAAGCATATCTTGTGAAATACATGATTTAAGATGAGATTTTGTAGATGAATCGATGAGAATTGAAAAAGGTAGGTGTTGTGAAACAAGAAATGGTGGTTGGTAGGTGGGTGGTGGTGTGTTGTTGGTGATGTATGAAAAGGGGCTTTATAAAGGAGCAAGAAACATGGTGTGAAAAGACATAATTGCCCTCACATGAGGTGACGTGACATGACTTAACGTTTAAAATACATTAGGTTAGTGCTGAAGGATCTATGGTGTAATGGTTTTAACAAAGAAATGACTGTGACTGTAATTATTGAAGTTAAAGGTTATCCATTGCAATTCGATACAAACATAAAGGACGAAAAATGTAATTTACCCTTTAACTTATAATTGTTTTATTTTTTTTATAATTATTTATTTTAGTATTTAGGGTAAAATGACCAAAATACCCTTATGGGGAGTTCACTTGGTTAGATTTAACCATGAAAAATAACTTAGTTAGGGCTAAAGAACATAACGTGCAAGAGTTTGCAAACATCAAGTACATTTTTTTAAGACAATGGATGCACTTTGCAATCTGGTGTTAATATATGGACGAGTTTTGTAATTTACTCATTAAACAAAAAGAATATACACAAAAAAATATAAATTACACTAAAAATATAGATTACACAAAATAAAATTACCTTCACGATCCCTATTTAAGCATTGATTATGTGTTCTACGTTCGGACATAGTTTCTTCTTCCTCTAAAATAATTTGTGCAGTTTCTATTACCGTGTTATAAAAAGGCGTTGATTTCGTCGGAAGAAGATGGTGACGTGACGTGACGCCATGGGTTGTGGTACATAATTTAGGAGTTTGCAGATTTTATAGAGTTGAGAGAATAAGAGAGTGATTTTGTAAAAAAAAAAAAAAAAAAGGTTATTCATTGAGACTATTTCAGCACATGAACATTAGAATAATATCTATCATTCATGAATGATATACCTCTACATATCAAAACATAATTATAAACCATGCAAAAGTATAAATAAAAGATGTTAATATTACGTAAATGATATATCTACATATCAAAACATAATTATAAAGTTTATTGTTACTTTAAAAACTATTTTTCAAAAACCCTTGCACTAATTATGCCTATTTCTATCCATGTTTTTTTTTGTCAAACATTGTGGACAACGGTTTAGTCTTCATGGCACCAAGCCATGAATCCGTTTCAGAATACGATGTCGCTTCTTTTTCTTCACCACATGCAGATTTTTACATCGCAAGTTTAAATAAAAACGGCAGGTTGTATCATTAGAGTTTTGAAGGTTCAAGTTAGCCTTCTTTTGAAAGTTCGTTCGCGATGCTTGCTTTCAACATCCGCACCGCTTCTTGCACACCATCCTGAAAGTAGCACATAGTTAAATGGAAGTGTTTGCCTATTAGTCAAATGATTAAAATACCCCTAACAAATAACAAAGTAGAGAAATCTTGTGAACCAAAATCAATGCTAACATATTTCATTTCAGTCAGTTGATATATCTATTATTTTACAAGACAAAGCATTACCTCCAAAGCCAATTGTCGAGAAATCTGTAAAGCGTTTGCTTTGACTTGAGAAGATAAAGCGTAACTAATCGCTGTAGTAAGAGCACCCGCAGCTTCCTTTATTGTAATCTCGTCATCTTCGTCTGGGAGCAATTGATGTCTCTTGAGGGGTTCTGGTGAAACTCCAAGCCAGAACATCCTCTCTGCCCAATAAAATTGATCCAGCATAAACGGGCACAATACCTGCGTATTTCATTAATCATTTGTAACAAAATAAAAACAAAAAGTAGACAAACATTGGAACATAAGGGCGTGTTGAAGCAAACCTGTGGTATTCCCGCATGCAATGCAGCTGCAGTGGATCCACTAGTGGACCCGAATTATATGCCAAACAGCATATTAGTACAAAAATTGTGAATGTATGACACGACAGGAACTTAACAGTCTAACACGCAATTCATGAGTTTGGGTATAGTCTAAACAGGTTTGGGTTGACCCGCGAACATATCTAACTAAGCGGGTCGACATGAGTGTTTTAATATTTTTTAGAAAAATGCCAAAATTTAGAATATAAAGAAAGAAATGAGCATCAGCCTTTATAGTTTAAACTTTAAACATAAAATAAAAATTTTAGTTTCATAGTATAGTAAAATGCCATTTTCGTCCTTGAGGTTTGGTCAGTTTTGCGACTTTCATCCAAAGGTGTTTTTTCGCATCTGGATCCAAAAGGTTTGAAATCTTGCCATTTTCATGCAGCTCGTAACTCCATGCATTTTTCTTCATGAAGTCAGGGGTAATTTCGTCCTTTTTATTAACTTAAAGGGCAATTCGGTCTTTTGAATACTTGTACATTATGCTAAATGCAAGTATATAAAGTGAAAAAGACCGAATTGCCCTTTAAGTTAACAAAAAAGAGAGAAATACCCCTGACTTAACAGAGAAAAATGGATGGAGTTAACGAGCCGGATGAAAATGGCAAGATTTCAAACCTTTTGGATACAGATGCGGAAAAACAAACCTTTGGACGAAAGTCGCTGTTGTCCATGATAATCAGAGGCATGAAAGAGGAATTGAAAACTTTTGTATTTCTTGTGTGTTTTACAAAGCCTACGTACAAGAAAATATATAGCCTATACAAGAGACTAAATAAGGAAAATACAATTAAGGCATTGAAAGAGAATGGCTGGCAATTAGCTAGGACCAGAAGGATTTGCTGGACAGTTGTCGGTCTTGATTGCAAGGTCAATGGCCTATTTTGGGAAAAGATGGAGACTGATCCCAATATTTTAATCAAATATTTCAGCATTCCCCCTCAAGTTGAGTAGTGGGATTTCCGATACTCAACTTGCCAAGACAATTACAAAAAAAATTTCCCATTAACCGCCTTTGTTAATATATCTGCAAGTTGATCTTCTGACCTGACAAATGGAAGATCAATTATCCCGGTTTCAAGTTTTTCTTTGATGAAGTGCCGGTCAACCTCGACATGTTTTGTGCGGTCATGCTGAACTGGATTCTCTGAAATTTGAATAGCTGCTTCGTTATCGCACATAATTTTGCTGGATTGGGTTGGCGGATACCCGATTTCTGTCAAGAGTTTCCATATCCATAGTACTTCTGCTAGACCGCGTGCTATTCCTCGAAATTCTGCTTCAGCACTTGGAAGCGCCACCACCTTTTGTTTCTTGCTTCTCCAAGTAACAAGATTCCCACCGACGAGGGTAAAGTAACCAGATGTTGATCTCCGGTTTCCTTTATCTCCCGCCCAGTCCGCATCGGTATACACTTGAGTTTCTAGGTGCCCATTTGCTTTGAACAGAACTCCATGGCCAGGTGTCCCCTTGAGGTATCTGATAATTCTCCACACAACTTCCATATGGGCAACTTGAGGTTGATGCATGAATTGGCTCACAACGCCTACAGCGTAAGCAATGTCAGGTCGAGTATGTGATAGATTAGTTTCCCTACTGTCAGTTGATATTTTTCCTTGTCGGCCAATTTCGCCTTTTCCACCATATAGAGCTTTTGATTCACCATCATAGGAGTATCCGCAGGTTTGCAATCAATCATCTCTGTTTCTGCCAGCAGATCAAGGACGTATTTCTTTTGACAGATAAAGATCCCTTGTCTGGACCTTAGGACTTCAATCCCAAGGAAGTATTTAAGCCTTCCCAGATACTTCATTTCGAATTCTTCGAACAAGTTTATTTTTAACCTTGTCATCTCTTCCTCATCATTACCCGTGATTATCATATCATCAACATAAATAATTAAGCACGTCACGAGACCATTCCTTTGTTTAAGGAACAAAGTATGATCTGAGTTACTCTGTTTGAAGCCATATTTTTTCATGGCTAAACTAAACCTGCCAAACCAGGCACGAGGAGACTGTTTTAATCCATATAAGGATTTCTTTAGGCGACACACTTCTCTAGTATTAGATTTTTCCATGAACCCAGGTGGAGCTTCCATATAGACCTCTTCTTTAAGTTCTCCATGTAAGAAGGCATTTTTTACGTCAAACTGAAGGAGAGGCCATCCTTTGTTTGCAGCTATGGAGAACAGGACCCTGATTGTGTCGATTTTGGCCACGGGAGAAAACGTCTCGGAATAGTCAATTCCGTATGTTTGAGTGTACCCCTTTGCTACAAGCCGAGCTTTGTATCTTTCGATGGTTCCATCCGGCTTGTATTTTAGAGTGAAGACCCAACGACATCCCACTGGTTTTTTTTCCAGGAGGAAGGGTACATTTTTCCCACGTGTCATTTTTATTCAGTGCATCAATTTCAATCTTCATTGCCTCTCTCCAGTCCTTAGACTCAAGAGCTTATTCAACTGTAGTTGGAATTTCTTCAGAACATAGAGATGTGGCAAACGTTTGGGCTTCTGGAGATAAATTCCCAGTTGCCACGTTTGCCATCGGATATCGAGAACTCCGAGCTTCCTTTTCAGGAGAGTATCTTTTTGGAGGAACTCCTCTGTTGGTTCTTGGGGGTAGAACATATCCGACTTGTTCAACCTGTGATGACTCCTGTTCTGCCTCAACGTTAGATAAGTCAGGTGATTCAGCATGCTCATGAGTTTCACAGTTAGTGGATGAATCAGAGATAATGGATGGATCAACATGTTCTTGAGTTTGAGAATTACTTACCTCAGACGCCAGGTTGGGAGGATCATTGTTAGTGGTACTGTCTTCTGGACTCGTGGATGGTGACGTGGTTTGGATTCCGTGATTAGTTTCCTCTGATGATGGCATCCATTTCATCCAACTCAATGTGTCATCGTACTCCTTTTCCCCCTGACCAGTGTGTTGGGTATTATAGAAGTATTCGGTTTCGAGAAAGTTACAGTTCATAGTGGTGTACATATGACGTTTTTTCGGATTGTAACATCGATAGCCATGTTGGTTGACTCCATAACCGACAAAAACACATTTCTCGGCACATGCGTCAAGTTTGGAACGCTCTGTTTTTGGTATGTGAAAAAAAACAGAACAACCAAAGACACGAGGTTCAAGGGTAAGGGTAGATGGAGGTTTGTAGAATTTAGACAGGGCTTTAAGTGGGGTTTTCAAGTCAAGAGCTCTTGTTGGGAGCCGATTCACAAGATAGGTTGCGATGACAAGAGCTTCGGGCCAAAAAGATTTCGGAACTTGGGATTCAATCATGAGCGCACGGGTTATTTCTAAAAGGAAGCGATTTTTTCTTTCTGATACTCCGTTTTGTTCAGGGGTATGAGCGCATGAGGTTTGATGAATAATTCCCTTCTCTTGACAAAACTGTCTCATAGAAGTGTTTACAAATTCTCCCCCATTATCGGACCTAAGAATTTGTATATTGCTCTTGAATTGGGTTTTAACCATGGCATAAAAGTTTGTGAATTTTGAAAAAACTTCGGATTTATCTTTCAAGATATAAACCCAAGTCATGCGGGTGCAATCATCAATGAATAGTACAAAATAGCGGAAATTTTGCCCCCCCTCAACTTTTACTGGCCCCCACACATCCGAATGAATTAATAGAAACAGAAAATCAACCTTAGTATCATTCGATTTAAAAGTATGTCTATGATTTTTGGCCAAAAAACATGTCTCACAATTCAAGATTTTATTCGATGGAAATAATTCTGGAAATAAACGGTGCAAGTAACCACTGGATAGGTGTCCCAATCTCCGGTGCCATAACCAAGCCTCCCTATCTATAGATCCATGAGCTAGCATTACAGTACCTTGTCGAGTCACTTCATCCACATAGTATAGTCCTTGCCGCTCAGTACCACGCCCAATGATCTTTCCCGTCCTGATGTCCTGTAAGATACAAAAAGTAGGATGCATTAGAACTACGCAATTTAATTCTTTTGTAACATGACTGATTGATAGCAATTTATGAGATAAGGATGGAACGTAGAGGCAGTTTGATAATTTCATGTTTGGTGAAATTTGAATAGTTCCTCCTGCTTCGACTAGGAGAACTTCTCCATTTGCAGTATGAATTCTTGATTTTTGTGGTTTTGACATCGAGCACATGTCAGATATTTCAAAAGTCATTGTATCAGTAGCACCACAATCAAATATCCATGAGTCTTTACTATTTTTTTCATTTTTTGTTGCCATGTTAGCTTCCCCAATATTAAATGAATTTTTTGACTCCTCTTTAACCAAGTTAGAAACATGAGGGGGGTTTTCTGCAGTTTCTGAAACTTGGGATTTATTTAATAAATCCAGAATTTTTGGGCTAAAAAATAGAGGGTTCAAGTGAAAAAGTTGAGAAAGTGGAGGGTTTGAGGTGTAACCCTCAAACCCTATACCTGTGACATCTTCTGGTCCACTCTCATTCACAGCCACAAAACAGCAGCTTCCTCCATTGTTTTTTTTTTCGGCGCTCTCTTGATTTCCGGCAAAGTTTGAGTGGTCATCATTCTTACCGCCGTTACCGCCGCTGCTGGTGGTCCTTTGATTGCCCACGGCGGCAGCGACCCTGCCGTCTCTCCCCTTTTTGTGGCCGTCGGCCCACCATTCCGAGTATCCTACGAGTTTAAAACACTGTTCTTTCGTGTGCTTGGTCATGCCACAGTGCTCGCACTTCAATCTGCTTTTATCAATCCGAGATGGTGACGGATTGGATTTCTGGTCGAACCTACGACCTCTGGAAACGAGCCCTAACCCATCAGAATCACCGGTGGAGCTCAGACCCGACGCCACACCTTGTTGTATGGTCCCGAAAATGTTTTGATGTGCTGTTTCTTTTCGGACAGCAGCATAAGCGGCTTCGGCAGACGGCAAAGGCTCCCACCGGAGTATCTCCCTTTTAAGGGAATCATATTTTCGATCAAGTGCATTGAGAAATTGAAACAGTTTGTTCTCTGACCTGAGTTTGTTGTAAGTGGCGATGTCGGTAGAACACGTCATCGGGTTTGGATCTCTCCGTTCAATCTCGCCCCAAATGCCCTGCATCACGATCCAAAATTCTTCTAACGGTACGCCATTTTGCTTGAACTCGTCTGCTTTGACATGGAGATCGAAAGTCTGAAGTTTATCTTTGCCACTGCTATACGTAACTGTAAGAGCATCCCATAGCGTTTTCACTGTTGGGAACTCCGTTAAGTTACTAGCAAGGGCTGGCTCGATATTTTGGATGAGCCATGAAAAAACGACCAGATCATCCTGTTCCCACTGTTCATATTTTTCATCAGTGGGTTCTGGGTTCTGGTGGGTCTTTGGTTAGATGGTTTAAAAAGACTTTCGATTTCCCCCCTATGGCGACTCGTATCATCCGAGCCCATAGAGGGTAGTTTTGGCTTGTGAGGTTAAGGCTAATTTTTAGGCTATCGGATGGGTTTGGTTTTGGATTTTGAGTTTGGGTTTGGATTTGAACTCCATTTTTGAGAAGGTTTGCTATTTAGAGGGCGAGATTGTTATTATCTTCTGACATTGCTTTTCGTTCTGGTAGATGATGAGCACAAAGGGTTTTGGATCAAAAACACCGCTCTGATACCATGTTGTCCATGATAATCAGAGGCATGAAAGAGGAATTGAAAACTTTTGTATTTCTTGTGTGTTTTACAAAGCCTACGTACAAGAAAATATATAGCCTATACAAGAGACTAAATAAGGAAAATACAATTAAGGCATTGAAAGAGAATGGCTGGCAATTAGCTAGGACCAGAAGGATTTGCTGGACAGTTGTCGGTCTTGATTGCAAGGTCAATGGCCTATTTTGGGAAAAGATGGAGACTGATCCCAATATTTTAATCAAATATTTCAACAGTCGCAAAATTGGCCGAACCTCAGGGACGGAAATGGCATTTTACTCTGTAGAGTATTAATATGCAAAAAAGGGTAAAACAGATCGTGTTCATGTCAACCAGCGAATACACGTGTCACGTTCGGGTCCATGTGTATGACACATTTTTATGGATTGTGTTCGCGTTTGTGTCAAATTTGCAGGTGTGACCCATCAACACGACCTGTTTAACACCCCTAGATAGAAGGAAAAAAGGTTGTAATCCATTTTTTCTAAAGACTAATACAATTATAGAACTTATCGCAATTGAGAGAGAAACCTAGCCGGAAGCTTACCTACCACCATGATGAATAGCGGCAGCACACTTCGGAAACAGCCACTTGTACGGTACAGAACTAATTACAGAACGAAAAAGGAATCAGTCCAGTATTAAAATTTCCTGTTTCTGAATACTTGAAAACCAAAATCTAAGTAGACAACAAACACAAAAATGCTTACCCTGAGAAACAGAAAAGCCGGCCACTAAAAAGGGAAACTCCGTCCTTGACGAATTCTGATTTTTCTGAATGTGATGATGTTTCTGCAGCAAGCAATCGTGTCGCATCATCCAAAGGTCCATATCCAGATGAGAAAAGGATAAAACGGTAATTTGTTGTCTTTAGAACACTTTGAAGGACATGAAGAAGCAACTGAGGTTTTCTCATAAAGCCCATGCTGCCCAAAAAAGGGTATTGTGTTTCAGAATAGGTCAGTTAACAGGTTGGGTTGACCCATAAACACCTTTTGTCCTTTTTAATCAATAACAGAAGCATTGATTAATGATTATATTAGTTGTTTTTATGTAAATTCAAAAAACTTGCCTTCCTATAGAACTCAAACCAATGAAAACAGGCGGTAGTGATTCTGGAGCATATAAAAAGTGTTGCAACTCAGTGTGAGCTGAGCACATTTCAGCTTTCATATTTAAATTCTGTGAAGAGGTCAAGACTGTAATTTCTGCACATTTTTTGCACGAGAACTGCCACTCCATAGGAAGACTCCAGAAGCCACAAACATGAACATTTGAAGGCCAATAACCTAAAGCAATGAAAAGCAGAACACATAAACGTTAAATGATATGTTGCATTCTGTAACTACAAGAAACACCTAGCAAAAATCTAATTTAGAGTGTTACCGTACCAGGACATTCTACAATTTCTTTGCTGAAACCATACCTGTAATGATGATATGAATAATATTAGAATAAATACATGTGTTGTATTTTTCATAGAAATTAAGCATGAAGAGATAACATGTAAAGTAGCATTATTGATTATACACATTTTATTCTTTTCCGAAGTTGAAATTGTAGAATATATGGTACCATGGCTTTGATCTTACAGTAGCAAAGGAGATGAAGGCCTACTGTGCCACACGGGATCACTTGTGACTGGATCCTAGATGCATGAAGAGACAAGATGATTGTAATCAACGCGGAACACCCTGATTAAAAAAGAAAAAACAGAAAAAGGCAACATATGTTGCATAGGTCAAAGGATAAGGCCAGGTTGGGTTGACCAATACACCTCTTGTTCTAAAAAAATTACTGCCTTGGTTATGATCAAGAAACCAAGTTATTGCATTTACAGGTCAAAACGGGTTCGGATTGAAACGGACCAGTACTAATACGGACCGAAATGGTAAGGTCATGTTGGGTTGATCCACAAACACTTTTTTGCCACCTCTAGAGAAAGCCATTTCTGTTTCCATTTTTTAACTTGATTTAAATTGCAACTCGCTCATGTACGAACAAGTACTTTGTATCAAGATATAAACCAGCTACAGTCGAACTGGACTGTTCGAGAAACTAACGGCAGCTGAATTATCACAGTAAATCTTCAATAAAGAAAATCAACAGAAGCAAGGGCATACCGTGAAAGGCAAAGGACTCAGCTTTAACTCGGTAGCTCTCCATGTTCCCCAGTCGTCAGTAAAAAGAGGCCACATCCAATGGATAACATCTTTCCATGAAATCTTGTTTAATTCAAATTCAAATACCATACATCTGTCAGTGAAGTCTTCATATCAGCTATAAAAGAGAGGATGAGAGGACATGAATGATTGATTAAGGGAAAAAAATTAAATTCCATGTGAACATATACTACACAAGTGGTTAAAAAATTTACACGTGCACATCCGAGATTTAATTACTTACTACACTGACTAGATTAATTCCTGTCATTTGTTATCGTTGGTAATTTTTATAATAAACTTGGTTAAACAAAATATGTAATAAATTGAACCCTAAAATGATATTGGAGCTTTACCTTGTCACTTGAGGCTGCTTGAAGATAATTGTACAAAAGTGGAAGTTCTTCACTAAATTTACGTTCAAAGGATGAAGGAGCACTGCACATGGTATAATATGAGTTGCTTTATCCAAGATAAAAGAAAACAGATGATAAAACAAAGATGTAAACACTAACTTTGCAAACAATTCAGCTTTATTAACCTATAAGAAGTTGCATAATATTATATGGATAAACAAAGTCAACTGTACCTATAAGGAACAACATAAGGAGCTGCTACCACACAGCAAACATTAAAAAGCTCTGCCAGGCTCCAACCTTCCTGCACAATAAAGATATGCAACAATTTTACTTATAAATATACCATAACTTCATTTTTGTATAGGCCACTTTGACTTTTAGGTATCAGGTGGACATTAGTACATTACCAATGCAAAAAAGTTTATTATGACTAGATCACCCTCCATGCTTGGGACATCACCAAAGATGTTTTCGAATAGGACAACACATTCTTGTCTATGCTCTCTTGTATATTTTCTTTTCTCTTGATGAAAGGAGAACTGCACACAACCTGGAAAGTCCAAACAGACGCACAGACGTGGTCAAAGTCAAACCACAGAGCTGCTGTCTTTTTGCAACAGAGAAAGCATACTCTAAAAATGGTAAACGAGTGCAGTGACAAGTGACAACAAAAGGTTTCGTTACGTAAACCTGAATTATTGTTATATTCACTGGGCGAAAGAGCAGGAGGAGACGAAACGGAGAAACATGAAACTTTATTTCTGCTTAGATGCTCCCTTATGTCCTGCCGAGAACAAATGAATCAAATCATGTAATTTTTTACTCGTAAAAAATTGCAAGTGCATACGATGCATGTCAAGTTATGTTAACTAAACTAGTTTTTTTACCTGCCGCGCGTTGCGGCGGTGTTGTACGCAACCTGATAAATTACAAACAAACTACAATCAACCTGACTCGTTTTCGAACTAAATTTTCGTTGAAACGTAGAGTAATCCGAATTCATACCGTTGAATGAAAATGTATTATATTTGACCTGACTTGTTTCCAAACAAAATTTACGTCGAAACATAGACCAACTCAAAATGTACATAAAATAAACACGTGCAGTGGCATCGTACACGGCGCGATAGAGTATAGACTACAATCAACCCGACTCGTTTCCGAACTAAATTTACGTCGAAACGTATAGTAACTCAAATTTACATCGTCGAATGAAAACGTATTATATTTCATCCGATTTGTCTCCGAACAAAATTTACGTCCAAACATAGTCCAACTCAAAACGTACATAAAAATAAAACATTTTATAATTGACCCGACTCGTTTCAAACAAAAATAACGTTAAAGCGTAGACGAACTTGAATTTATACCGACATGTACATAAAAATAAAAACGTAAGAAATTAGTTTTAGGATAAACTTGAAACTTTAGAAACTTGAGGGGGTCAAAGTGACATTTACAAGGTTAGAGGATTACTTTTGACATTATACAAAGTTAAAGGGTTACTTTAGAAACTTGGGGGTAGAATGGGTCGGTGGCTTTGAGCCACCGACCTTTGATTTTAAGGTTATATAAATCTGCTTCCATAAATGTCTTAACTTCTATTTTGTTAGTTATATGATAACTTCAGCTTTCTACAGTTGGAAATTTGAAACTATTATCAAGCTAATATCTTTGCCTTGTTACATAAGGAAAGATTTTCTCAGAAAGTATTGAACAAACCTCATGTGCAGAATGCGTTATAAAAACCACATGATATTGCACCTGGTCACAAGCAAAAGCTGTGGCAATTGCCTGCAGATAAATTTTAAGACGTATGGTATAATTAACATAAAAATGTAAATGTAATAAGTGAAACTGATTAATAGAAAATAAACTGAAATTAAATTACTAATCATTAGTAATCATATGGTAAGTCACAATTTCACATGCAAACTCTCGTTTGTTGAAGATATATTATGGAGATTTTATAAAGTCAAATTTAATATTTGGAACCAAATGAGAAACAAAACGATCTTATTTTTGAACTGAAGAAGTATATTACCGCTATCGGATACACATCGCCTTTTGTCCCAAAGGCCATGAAAACAGCCTTAGGCTGCCTTCGTACAGAAGCCATCCTTTGCGCCTTCACGCCTTCCAGATGATGAACGTAGCTGATAAAAAACGATTATCAGGTCAGTAGCAATTCATAAAATTACATAATGCATTAGCCATCATGTAAATCTCCAATATTAAATTATATTATTAGCCTTTTTCTAACATATATCAGTTATTATGAACAAAGCATTCTCAAAACATGTAATGACACTTACGCTTCTGTTTAGTTATGTGCTAGCAAGAGGTGCTAGATTGAAACCTTACACGATTCGATCTACATAGCCTGCAAATGAAATTATAGATTGAAAGTGCAATGTTTTGTAAACATTCACATTTGAAACACAAAAATCAATGTAAATTATAAACATCGATACTGACGTTTCCACAGTTGACAATATCACAATACCTGTATACCGAAAGCACAGGTTGACTGTTCCATTATGATTGAAGTTGAACTTTTGTAATTGGGAAAATATAATTATATTTCTGATTTTAAGCTTTAATTCTTTTTTTTTTCTAACAATCTCGTCGAATGTGTTCTTATATTATTGTTAAGTAAAAATTGCAACACATTAAGAAAACGAAAACAGAAAACATAAGTGTTGCCAAACAAGATTTGTTAAACAAATTCAAAAAAGAAGAAAAAATAAATATAAGTCAAACTCAATTGATCATTAATGGAAAAAGGTTAATTCCAGCCTAGAGTTTCTACTAATTTAATATTAAATCCTTCTAAGGAAGATAAGTAAATTTTAGAAAGATGATAATAAGGTTTAATTCAAAAAAAAAACTTTAATGCAGAAATGGCCTTTATTTCACTTTTTTAAAAAGTGATTATAAATGAATAAATGCATGAGTATATCTGTATATGATATATATTACAAACCAAATTAATGTATTCCAAAATACATTAATGGATATTTTCATAATATGTAATCCTATTTTGTCATTAAGAGTTGTACCTATAGTTTTATTTGTGCTTGACCATTTCCAGAGCCAAAAGAGAACCATTATCAAGAAAGGAGAGCAGGAGCCCAAAGGTAAGCCTGTCACAAATTGAACTGTTTAATTTTTAACCCGTTGTTTGTCTTGTGTTTATTTCAGTTGCTTCAGTTTTCCTCAATACTGTTGTTTAGGTAACTCGGTAAAAGTTTCCCAACGGGTCAGATATCATGGTGAAAGAAGGACCTTGCTGTCATTGTGGAATTGAAAGTAAGCATTTAAATTTTGTTTTATGATATTTATCTTCTTATTTAATTTTCTAGTACTCATTTAGTGAATTGTGCTAAAATGGTTACACAATTATATATATAATTCGATTGCTCTTTTGGGGAATACGTTTATGTCTAGCCAGATACCGTACCGTATATAATTATTTATATATGTGTGTCTACTGTCTAGCCAGATTCTTATCTGCATATAGCATGACGGTATAACTTCAATGACACAAAAATCTTGGTCAATTGAAATTAAACCCATCTCTAACATTTCAAATTTTGGGTCATGAATGTTTGGTCTATAACTTAAATTGATTATTGGCATCTATGAATGTTTGGTCTATAACTTAAATTGATTATTGGCATCTATCCATTATGTACGATGAAAAGCTAAACTTATGTTTAACCATTATTTAACTCTATGTCGAATTAGATACCCTTTATTTTTCATATATCATACTCAATGTGTAACACAATCACCATGATGTTTGGGTGAAGCAAATCTTTGATATTCAAATATTACAAAATAGTTCAGTGTTTTGTATAAAATATAAACATAAGAATTTCCTTTATAAGCTTAATTTTTTTAGAACAGTAAAACACACTCTCTAATTATAGTACTAGACTACACATATTTGTCCACCACGGGGATTGAACCCCCACCAAAGATACAAAAAGTTATACTGTTTATAGGTTTTATATAAAGAAATTAGCTATTGGTATGAAACTGTGAAAGTGAATTAAAAGAAGACCTGTTTACATGGCTAAAACCGGTTTTCGTAGATGAAATCGGAAACTCTAACTCTTCCAAATAACAAAGATGGATGAATAAGCATCCTTAAAGATCTCATCCTACCCTACGAGTCGATAACCGCTTTTGATAGACAAATGGTTATTATGCCTTTAGGTTTCCTCTTTATTCATCTACTCTTCTGTATGCCATATTTCTAAATAAAGACAATGCCTGATCCCATGTCTGTCTATATACGTAGTGAAATAACAAACTAGCAACAAAACATGTTCATCAGCTTCTACATAAATGAGTTTCTTGGAGCATTAAAGCAAAAGTTCAATCATACTAATAGCATTTGTGAAAAACATAATTGACGTATAACAATCGTAGAAATAAGACATAAACACTAACGGATTACAATGTGGAGCAGGCACTCCGTTATGGAGAAACGGACCGCCTTCAAAGCCAGTGTTGTGCAATGCATGTGGCTCCAGATGGAGAACAAGAGGAACACTAAGTGACTATGTTCCAAAGCATGCAATGCAGCAGTACACACAACTGAATGGACTACCGGCAACCGGAGACTCCGGTTCTCGAAACCTAAGCTCTCTTGATGAGCCAAACACAGCTGGTAATAAATATCAACACTTCTATTCACAAATTACAACTGTTTGTTGATAAAAACGATGAATTTTACACTAATTGAAGATCAAAATCAGGATAACTAGCTAGGAGTAAACCTAACTAACATTTTGCCAGATCTAACACTAAATATTTCGAATTTGTGCCCGAGATGAACAATATACAGTAATAGTAGTTGAGTAATTTGAGATACCTGTGCGATTATCTCCTTCAAATCTGTCGAAATCACGTTCTGCTTGAAATTGCTATCGTCAGTTTCAGAGTATTTTTTGAAAAGATTGCTGTACCTAATGTTGTATATAGTTGGAAGTTTGGAGGGGCAAGTTTTGATAGGGTAGAAACTAGGAGGGTCAAATTTTGGAACTTTAATATTTGTGTGATTGTTGATTATGATTTGTATTTTGTAGGGTTGTTAATTTTTTTAAAATAGTATTTTACTCTGTGTGTTGCGGCGGTATCAATATGGTACTGGCATTTGGTATAGTTGTATGGTACTGGCATTTGGTATAGTTGTAAAGGAATGAAAAAAAGGGTAACTTTATTGAAGTTTCAGGAAGTGTATATATGATAACTTTAATATTTTACCCTCATGTTTTACGAGGATATTAGGATTGATACTCGGTGTAGTTGTTAAAAGAAAAAAAAAAACTTTATTAAAATTAAGTGGTACAAAAGTAGATTGATTAAATAAAAAGGTGAAAAGGTTAATTAAATTGGAGGGTGTAAATGAAAAACAGGACCAGAAACAAATAAAATGCCACATGGTAGCATGTGAGTGGCTAGAATAAATAATGAAAGTAAGTGAGTTGTTTTTAATGTGTATATATATATATGTATAATGTATTTATTAATAACTAGGTTAGAAACCTCATAAATGAAGATTTAGATATATTATAAAACGACATTTGTGATATGATGTAATTTAAATTAACTTTTTTAAATTTATTTATTATTATTATTATTATTATTATACATATTATTATATTATACATATTAAAAGCAAGTCATCATGAATAGTAATAAATTTTTTTATAATATTATTATACATATTTAAAGCAAATCAAAGATTTTTGTAATACTTTTATAATTTTGACTGTTTTATTACTTAATTGGTTTTTATTGGATAGATATCAATTTAGTTTATTACAGTATCAGTACGATATACGCACTCTGTATAGAAATTAACATATGTTTTACATCGATCAAAAATGATAAAAACGAACACTGGTACCAGCACCGATGGTTTTCAAACGGTATCAATCGGTTGAGAGTCATGGTAGTTGTACCGATATTCATTTATCGTCGCTGACAGAGTGGATAAAATGGAAAAAATGAAATCGGAAACCATAAAAATGAATATAGATACCGTGATATAGTGATATATTGTCAGTTTATTGAAAGAGAGCACAATAAAATAAATATCGGTATCAAAAGCGTTGTTATACGTTAGATGTCAATTGAACATCAGTATATGTATCGATATTCGTTTCTAATTATTTTTTATCGATGTAAGGTTTTCTCTTTCAATTATAATAGCGAGTATTGGTATCGTAATAAGCCAAACTGATACCAACCAAATTCCCGCCGCAAAACACGAGGGAATATCACTAGTATGTATTAAAAGTCAAGCGGTTTTGTCTCCCGTACCCAATCATAGGTTGCCACATGATAGCATCTCTTTTTTTTTTCTTTTTTTTCAAGTCTTTTGTTTTTTACTTTTTACATTCTTAATTTTAGGGGCTATTTGGTAGCATCTGAATGACATTAAGAGGCTACCTCTTAATGAAATCATTTAAGAGTTTAACAAAGATAATGTAGAAGAATGTGACATGTGATGGTTTACCATTCAGATGTTACCTCTTATCCAGTCAGACATAAGGTTACCTCTTATTCATTCAGACATAAGAGCCACAAATGATTTCATTAAGAGGAAGCCTCTGAATGGATTAAGAGGCTACCAAACAGGGCCTTACTGTTATACATGTTTAGTCTCTCTACTTGAATAAAGTTTTCTACCTATTAGTTAGCTTTGTTATATACATGTTTAGTCTCTCTACTTTAACTTTGGTAATATATATGTTTAGTCCATCTACTTGTATTTGTTTTGGTATTTAATCTTTTAGTGTCTTTTTCTTGCTAACATGACGAACCAAACTAACTCACACCGCAACGTGCGGGGTAAAATGATTAGTTAACAATAGAATACGAAATGGTGAAATAAGATAAACGTGAAAAAGATTTTTAGGTTCATGGACATTCGACATGTTGTGCAGCTAGTTATTCTTGATAAGGAATATATGTGTTTTGAATTAGTTTTTTTGTTAAGATTTATAATTTAGCTAGTCATTCTACGATTCTAACTTTACTAACGTATTTTCATGGGTTTGTAGGAGCAACTGAGCCAAATTTTGGAAATGTTCCTAGGCGTAGAAGATCCAACCTTGAGCAAATTGTTTTATCGCCAATGGAGCGACTTCACAGGCAATTATACGACATTGTGCATGAGGATCCGGAAGAGTTTATGAAAGAGGAGGTGGTTGGAGATGTGCTTATTAACAAAGTAGATAACATGATGTCCACTCAACCAGAGACTGCTCTTGGGGCGATGCTTCTTAACTCACCACCTAAAGATCCTGAACAAAGTGAGTCTGTGTCATCTTCGAGCATCAAAACAGCATGTGCATCTACTTCAACGGAAAATGGTGGTAATGGTGGTGACTCGACTTCACCTGAAAATGGTGCCAATGGCGGTGAACAAGGAGAGTCATCATTTACATGAGAGGTTACATTTCTCTTCTTACCCAAAAATAAGTTTCAAAGATCTTAATTTTTCACCTTTAGACCTTTTTACTGTCTTGGTTTATTGATATGCGACTTTAAATTATTGTGGTAGAAACATAGAGAATTAGTGCATTCCAAAACACTTGCATGTATCATCATGGTTTAACCATATATTCAGACCCTTGTTTTGAATGTGTCCTAAAAATTAACCTTTTTTAGAGTATGGTGGTTTTCAGATTTGTTCTATGTTGGCTATATGATATAAGAACTTTTTATGTTGGCTATATGATATAAGAATGTAGCTTTCTTTGTTTTATATGAAATATCTTTTGTCAGAAAAAAGAGTTAATTTACTCAAAATGACACAGAATATGGTTACCAAGGCATAAAATCCACGACTACATTTTTAAAGGTATGAAAAGTTGCATAAATGGTGAGCTACTTGTTTATTGCTTTATATTGTAGACAGACAAACATGCACGAATGAAACAAGCCAACCCTAAGGGCATCCACAATGTGGTGCTTTTCACTCTTAATGTCACAACTAGCCAAGGTGGAAACGCGCAAGGGAAACCAAAAAGGTTCTCGGGGCATATGATTTAGCAAACACTTACATGATATTAATATCGAACATTTTACAAAATGTTTTACAATCTAAACACTAGTATTCTGATACAAGTCTACACTAACACGCTAAAGTGAAACTCTTCCCAAGAGCTCGGTGTCCTAGCATACATGCAAACTCAAATGTAGACTCTCCACTTGGATTAATCACATGAAAGACATACTTAAAAACGCCAACATAATGTTGGTGAGTTCACATGTTTATTTTGTATCATGGAAACCCATTTTCATTCAAAACATTTGTATGAAGATCTTGTAAATCAATTGAGGAACACCTCACAAATCATTTTCATGCAAAACATGTGTATGAAAATCTATTAACCATTTGAGGAAACACCTCCTAAGTATTTTCATGCAAAACATTGTATGAAAATCTATTAACTATTCGAGGAAACACCTCACAAACTATTTTCATGCAAAACATTGTATGAAAATCTATTTAACCATTCGAGGAAGCACCTCACAAACTATTTTCATGCAAAACATTGTATGAAAATCTAATAACCATTGGAGGAAACGCCTCACATACTATTTTCATGCAAAACATTGTATGGAAATCTACTAGGGGTAACTTTGTAGAAACTTAATCAAGTTTACCAACTGTTCTAATTAAGTCACCAAACTTTTTTGTCTCTCTAAAGTCACTCAAGTTTGATGCATCATTTCAATTTTGCACAATTATCAGGTTATCAAGTTACTTTGATGATGTGTCATGTTAGAACTTTATCTTTTACTTCCTAACGTATATGGATTATATAAAGTGTGATTTGGCTTTTAAAATATTTTTTTATTTAAAAATGACACTCTTCAAAAGAAAATAGAAGAGACACCTTTTTTAATTTATTTTAGTCTAAAAGACAGTATTTTATTATTAGATTGCAGATCATGTACAAGACAATTCCTTCGTACGAAGGATACGCGAAATTCACAGCCATTGATCTCCCAAGATCAATGGCTCATAACTACACGCTGGCATTTTCGTAAATATAGGGTTCAAACAATTGAATAAACAAATAGAGAAAGGGTATTATGATCTTTTCTCATTTGAACTCCTTCCCCATTTGATTTTTAAACGGCTATAACTTTTTCATACGTTAATATTTAAAAAAAATACGCCGTATTAACGAGCATTTCATTCTCTTTAATTCGAGCAGCCTATTGTTATAAGTTTCTTAAAAAAATTACATGATTTTGAATACCCATTATGTGATTACGTGATTTTGAGAACCTAACATGACTACGTGATTTTGAACACCATTACGTGATTACGTGATCTCATTATAGTATGTGAAACCCCACTAAGTGATTACGTAATTACGTAACAATAGTTGATTATGTATTATTACGTGACTACGTGATTTTGAATACCAAATATTTCAGGTCTAATCACGTATTAAGGATAAATTATATACAAAACATTAGCCAAATAAACCTATAATAGCCACATGATGCCGAATATTAGAGATTTAATCACGTAATAAAGCATAAACAATCAAGTTCTTATTATTTGAATGTGTAATTACATATTAAGCATAATTGTAATAACATTACTTATAACAAATCATATTGAATGTGTAATCACGTAATGGATTTATATTGAATGTGTAATCACGTAATGGTTTATGTTGAATGTGTAATTATGTAATGGGCATTAAAATCATGTAGTCATGTGCTTGGTATTCAAAATCCTATAAAAAAAAAATTTTAAGAAAACTATAGCAATATGCTGCTCGAATTAAAGAAAATGAAATACTCGTTAACACGGTGTAATTTAAAAAAAAAAATATTAACATATGAAAAAGTTATAGCCGTTTGAAAATCAAGGAGGATGTTGTTTAAGTGAGAAAGGGCTAAATTACCCTTCAAGTCAGGGACACTTGTCCTCCTCCCAAACTCTCGTATACTTCGTACGCAAATATTGTGATGTACACGATCCATTCTCTTTATTATTATTTAAAATCAAAATCTATTTATCCAACCATTAAAATATAATTCTTGGTCCAATATTGCAGGTAAATGTAATCATCATCATCCATCGCCATAACTCAGTGTCATCTCTCCAATATCGTTTTCTAAATATATTGGTGCAGAAAGTTTTAAAGAATTAAAACCAAAATCCTTACACTCCCATAGATGCAAAAGCTTTCAAGTAACATTTCCAGGTCATCGTAAGATTATCCATGATAGAATAACCGGTTCTAATTATTGGGGAACATATAAACATTGATCTTAGATCAAGTGAACAAAAAATTAAAAGTGTGATCGAATCAACCAAGGGTTTTGATCGGGTCTTATTTTAATCAATATTTTTGCTAAAGTTCTTTTTATTGGAAAGTGAAGAAACACGAAACTAATTTTAGGTTTATTAGTTGGGTTTATGTTTCAAACATGAGGGTTAATCTTCTTAATCCTTCCTGAGTTCGAGTATGATGATCCTTCCTGCAAAACAGCAACACCGTTAGCTCGTTAAGAGGGGAATATGGGGGTTTCCCTCTTAACCAGACTCCGGCGTGAGAATAAGTAACTGCTTTGAGGAAAATAAATGTGTGTTAAGAGTGAGAGTAGAGAGAACGGAATGTTTAACCTGTGTATGGAGGTCCCTATTTATAGCCGGAGTGGTGTAGGAGGAGATGGGCTGATGGGCCTTGGGCCAGAAGGCGACGACAAGGAATATCCTCTTTGTCTCACTGGTATCGACCGTTAGTGGCTTCTAGAAGATCTTCGGTGCTGGCGCACCTTGATTGGAGCCACGTGTCCAGGTTGTCGTCCCTATCGCCCTTCTGACATCAGCAGATGAGTGGAGATCATGGGGCAGTTGTCGCCGCCCCCTGATTGGTGCCACGTAGGCGTCCTTGTGTACCTTTGGCCTCCTGCATAATTGTTAATCGTGGAGCACGATATAGTACAGCCTGTTGGACGCTAATTGGCTCGCTCTTCTGTCACTCGTACCTTTGGTACTTCCTGAAGTGGCCCTGCGCCGTAACTCTCGCGCGACCTTGTTGTGGACACAACTAGCAGACGCGAGTTTGTAGGAGTTGAAGGCTCTTATTCAGGATACTAAGTGTGAAACTGATGTTATATCTAGGTTTGGTCTCGAATGGAGTTCAGGTTTTACCCAAGTAGCCCGCGCGGGGTCCGCAGATTAATCAGCTTATTGAGTAATGAGTATGGTCCAGCGCGCGACTTGAATGGTTTGCGTGGCTTTTTGGGACCAGGGGCGGACCTAATGTAGGTTGAGGCGTAGCACGGGCTACGGCTCAACTTTTTTCAGGTAGTGTAATTTTTTTTTTTTTTTGATTTTTATACTAAGGACACCCCTCAACAAGTACTAGGACACCCCTGAAAAAAAAATTACAAACTGAAATTAAGCCCAAATAATACTGATTATATTAGCCCAAAAAACCAAATGATAGCCCAATAGTAATTAGCCCAAATAACCAAATAATAACCCAATAGTGTATTAGATTGAATGGGCGGCAAATTGAATGAAGCAGGGATATCAAAGGTCGACACTCCACACACGATGACACGAACAAGGGCTTGCTGACATGCTGTCGACGTCCAGAATTGTCACACGAACAGCGAACAGGATTGCTTGTTGTTGCTAACTTGCTGCTGTCAAACGATTACACGAACAACTGAACAAGGGATTGTTGCTGTTGCTGAGTTGCTGCTGTCATCGCACTCACAGATTCACAGGACGATTACACGAAGTCACGAACAACAGAATTGTCACACGAAGATTCACACGAACAGGATTGCTTGCTCTGTCATCGCAGATTCGCAGGAGGACGCAGAGTCGCAGATTTAATAAATATTGGTTAGTTTCAGTTTGATTAGTTTTATGATTATGAGTTAATGTTCTAGACTTCTAGTTACTTGTTGTTAGTTGGTTTAATTGTTGATAAGTTGTTATTGGCCGCTGATTTATTAAAATCTTTGAACAGAACTGGCAGCCGCAGCAGCACATCGAGTCACTCGAACAGAGTCGAACATAAGATTAATTGATTATTGGTTAGTTTGATCAGTTTTATTAGTTTTATTCTTGTTACTTGTTTTTATTGGCTGATTATTGGTTGTTAGTTTGATTGTTAATTGATTGTTTGATTGTTTGAATTCTTTGAAGTGATGACGAAACCAAAATCCAAAAAACAAGCTTTAATTGGGAACTTTTTCTAAACCGAGTGGGTTGAACGCTGAAGTCGCTGAACAAAAAAGATACCAAGTCGCTGAACACGGGCTGAAGGTGTCGCTAATGATCATTGATCGCTGATGATTGCTGAAACAGTTCAGAACAATAATCATCGAACTGGTTGAAGTCGCTACTGTTGTGCTGATTGTGAGTTGTGAGTATTCTTTATTTCTTTTCTTCTTGAGTTCTTGAATTGTTTAATTTCGATCTAAAAATTAAAAATAAACCTAGCTCAATCTAAAATCTAAAAACTTATTGCCAATATTAATTCATAAAGCCTAGCCCAAATGTGATATGCTCAATATTGATTCGTTAACCTAAATGCTAGTAACTTAAAAAAAACTAGTTTATAAAATTTAATTCGGTAAGGCCTAAGGGCCTTTTTTTTGGCTCACCCAGGGCACTTTAATTTTCAGGATCGGCCCTGCCCCGTAATGTAGATAAAAAAAATTTTGTTCTATAAATGTATCGTAAAAAAATTGGGATACCCCTGAATATTTCTTCTAGTTCCGCCACTGTTTGGGACCATACCCCTTCAAGTCCCCCTATTCCAGTGCTGCTTCCATGCGCGAAGTAAATTGTTAGAGCTCTGGACTCAGAAAAAAGAAAGTGCGTTAGCCTTTAAAAGTTTTTGTTAGGAATTGGTAGACGACGCGCGTGTAAGTGGTTGTCAACTACTACTGCGCGGCTACCAGGCTTGCCTGTTGATAATTGTTGCTTTTCCGTGTTAGCGCGCAAGTTCATTGGATAATGATGGATGCAGCGCGGTCTTTGCTAACTTCTGCATGAAGTTTTGTAGTAAATTTGGGAGGGAAAACTCTCGAAATTTGAATTATGACAGGTTGGTGCAAATGTCGTTGATGGCGACGGTTGAGTTGACTGCTGACACGACGATCATCATGCTGTCACTGACGGTTCGGCTCTCTGGCAGGCGAGTGAGGCCCACGCGCGCGTGGTAACCGTCACTCCGAAAATCCCGCCTGACGTGGCGGTTGCTGATTGGATACGCGCGCGCTGATCTCGGCACGTTTACCCATCGCATTAAATGCGAAGGGTATTTATATACTCAACGATAAGAGAGAGTTACACATTCGTTTCTTTGCATTTTCTCCCTTCTTTCTTTGATCTTCAAGTTTTCTTCAAATCTTCAAGATTTTCTTGAGTGTTCTTCGAGTCTTTCAGAAGTTAGTGAATCGTTATACTCAACTATTCATGGCTGAAGAAGAATTTGTGCAAGTCGAAGAAGGTCCACTCCCTGTTCTTAAGTGGGATCAGGGATTATTCGAGCAAATCACAAGAGGATTTCAGTTTCCACCAGAGTGGGATGCACGGTATCCCCGACAAGGTCAGATGGCTGCCGACGCACCGCCAAGATACATAACTCTGTCTGAAGATTTTTTTCTTCAAGGGAACTTCCAGCTGCCGGCGAATGAGTTCATGGCGTTGATTCTACATTTCTATGGTTTCCACATTTCCCAGATGAGTTCGGCTGGGATGGTGAGGGTCAGGCACTTTGAATTTTTATGCCGCTCTCAAGGAATGGAACCCACTGTCGAGAAGTTTCGGGCCTTCTACCAACTGATAAGGAATATTGGGTTTTATTCCTTCGGTAATCCCGGAGCGGCTAAGAAGATCTTGATAGGCCCTCCAAAGAGTTTTCATGACTGGAAAATGAAGTTTTCCTTCATCAGGGAGGAGGTAATTCCGATCGCGATGATCTTTCGTAAGCCGGATAAGATTGAGAAGGAGGAGCTCCCTATTCCAAAAGGGTCTGATTGGTATATGAATTTACTTGCGACACCCAACCGGATTTTTGGTGAGCAGGTGTTGATTGTTGCGGGCATGAGAGACAAGTGGCCAGAGACCAGCGAAGTAGTACCAGCTCTGCAGTTTAATGGCAAAGTTATGTTTTGTTTCCTTTTGTTTTTCTTGTAATGTACTTGCGCCTAACTGTTGGTTCTTTATCGCAGAGGCGCACCTTTATCAAGCAGCTTTTCCCACTTTTGGTGGGTCTATGGGCGTGCGCCCGCTACGATCTAGGGAGCCCTATTGGTATGAGCATATGAAGGGCAACTTCCTCTATCCCCCCGCTGGAGTCTTTGCCAATCCTCCTTTCGCGACTGAAGGTGCGCAACTTCCCAAACCAAGACCTTTGCGCGGCGTGACTTCTGCTGGAAAGGAGATCTTGTTCCTTTCCAGCGAGGAGTCCATACGTTCGTCGCAAGAAGAGTTAAGCTCATGGTCTAACATATTTCAGGTGTATTGCGCGACCTGGGATAGACCCAGAGGAGAGACCGAAGAAGGCTCCGAAGAAGAAGGCCTCAAAGAAGCTAACTGTTGATACTGGTGCGACCAGTAAGAAAGGCGGAAGTAGTCGCGCCCCTGCTGCGGCTCATGATAAAGGTACTCTTCGATTTCGACAGAGTAACCTTGAGGATTACGTTGTCGCTAGTGACTCACTAGAGGGTTTGTCCCGTATAGGTGAGAAGAAGAAAAGCGGCACAACCGGGTCAAAAAGTTCTGGAAGCGCAGGGTCCAGGATCCCTGAAGCCGGCGCGACTCCCTCTTCAATCGCCTTGGATGAAGAAGAAGAAGAAGAAGAAGAAGAGCATAAAGAAGAGGATGCTGCAAAGTTGGTGACCAGGAAAAGGTCTAGAGAGGAGACTGATGTTGGGGCCAAACCGGCGCAGAAGGTTATGGGCCCAGTGATAGGGAAGCAGAGTAGCCTGCGCTCCCTTTACAAGTTTTCACCAGGTTAGTGTTATGACACTCAGTACATTATGTCATTCCTCCTTAGTAAATTTCCTGACACTTAACTTCTGCAGAGGCCTTGAAGACAAACCCTGAGAAGGTTAAGGGTGTTGAGCTAGAGAAACCGAAAGAGCCAGCGACGAAGAAGATAAAGTTTATCATCAAGCCTCCTAAGACAACTGATAGGGAGGTTGAGAAAACGACTGAGGAGCCTATGGGTGATGTGATTCTTGAGAAGGAAACAGCGAAGACCGAGGCTGCTGCAACCACCAAGCACGTCGAGGCGCAGGGTCCGGAGGTCCTTCATATCAAAGGGCTTGACCAACCCTTCAAGAGAAGAGAGGCTGAAGTTATTAAGCCAACAGAGCCTGTAGTTATTAAGCCAACGGAACCTGCGCAGCATGACGCCCCCACCCAAACTGTACAAGTGACATCCGTTGTTGGGGGTCAACTGCTTCTGCGGGTGGTGCAGGTGCTGGAGGTTCTGGCGCGGGTGCTGGTGGTCAGAAGGGTGAAGGAAGCAAGTGGGCGATGCCACAAACTCCCATAGGTCCGAAGGATACCTTGGGGGATATATACAATAAGACATACACCGAAGAGGCTCGCGGCGATGCTCCCCACCAACCTGTTTGGGGTTTAAAGCAGAAGGATACATTTGTAGAGTTCGGAGCTTACCGAGACTGGTTCTTAGGTTCTTTTCCCCCCAGGGAAGTAAATCGGCAAAGGGCGCGAAACGATGAAAGCTTGTATCGCACCTACATCATTGGGGAGGCCAACGCCCGCTCTACTAACCACCAGATTGTGCACAAATGGCGCACCATGTATAGAGAGCGAGTTGATTGGGAGAAGTACCGGGAACGTCTGGTAAAAGAAGTCCAAGACTTTGAGCATTTGAGGAATAAATTTACAGAGGAGAAGGCCGCCTTCGAGGCGGAGAAGAAGTCGGAAGAATTGGGGCGCGAAGGCCTGAAGAGCAAGCTCCAAGCTGCTGAGGAGCTGTTGTCTAAGGAGCGCGCAGAATGGAGGAAGGTATGTGAAAAAGACAACCAACGCATGTATGCTGCGCGTTCCAAAATTACCGACCTTGAGGTTGAGACTGCCACCCTGAAAGGGAAGGTTGAGGAAGTTCAAGCAGACAAAGAGCGTGTTGAGGTTCAACAGACTAACTCTTTTTCCTCTTATATTGCTTTGCTTATCGAAATTTTTCTAACTTCTCTTTTCACAACTTAACAGGCTGAGCTGAATGCACGAGTTGAGAACAAGGACAAGGATCTAGCTGCAAAGGATGTGGAGATTGCAGAGCTGAAGCGCCGGTTGTTTGAGGCCTATGATAAAAATGATTCATTAGAGATAGACCTTGAGGCAGAAAGGGTGAAGGCTGAGACAGCCAAAGAGGCGAAAAAGAAGGCCGTGGAGGCGCTTGACATCAACACCTCTGCCCTGAATAATTATGCTGAGGCCCAAACAATCGTTGACACGCTTGTATCTGAGTCTGAATGGATGCACAATAGAGGAATAGCTGTGGTGGGTTTCTCCTCCTTTACCTTAGTTTTTATTTATGGTTGACTTGTTTTCATGATTTTATTCCTTTGTATAGATTGCCAACTCCATATTGAACGCCACTGAGCTTGATGAAGCTGTTGTCGCGCTGACAGATGTCGCGATTGCCGTTGGGGATCGTGGTGGTTATGTGGAGTGTGCTCAGCATGTTGAAGAGGCGCTTGGTCAGCAGTTCGATACTCGCCACTGCTCAGTGTCCGATCAGACTGAATTTATGCTAGCTCGGGCTGAACATGTGTATGAACATCTTTCATTACCCGTTATGGATTTTGTCACCGATGCGTTGAAGCATGATGATTGGAGCGCGCGGCTGAAGTCTATTCTTGATCCTCCAGAAACTGTGGGGTTAACAGATGAAGAGGAAGAAGCCGGCGGTGATGGTGATGGTGATGGTGGTGGTGATGATTATGAATAGATGGTAGTTTGTACAGGCTGATGCCTTTTAATGTTTCTTGTTTCAATCCCATGTAATCGTTGCGCGGTTGCGCCTTTTGTTAATGGAATCTAAGTTTTTATTTCTTATTTTGCCAAGTTACAATTATTGCATTGTTGTTGGAAACTTTGGTTAAGTTAGCTCGAATAAATGTAAGTGTGGCTCGTTAATGAGTATTATTGCCCGGTCTCGCGCTACATTCGCAGAGGACCTTGGAGGCTTAACTCACGAGCTCGTAATTTACTGAAGTGTTTTCGTGCTAATCAAAAGTTTAACATGCATTTGTAACGTAGAAAACATATGATGATAATCATAAGGCATAGCCAACATTTGCATTAAGTAGCCAAAAACAGGCGCAAGGCCATCATACATAGTCGAAAAAAGAAAAGGCGCGTGGCCAACATAGATAATTAAAAGGCGCGCGACCAACATTACTAATAGGAAAGGCGCGTGGCCAACCATACGTTTGGGGTAATCACATGTAGCACTTGCGCAATTGTTGCGCATTCCACGTGCGCGGGATGATATGGCCATCTAAAGTGCGCAGTTTGTACGCCCCTTTCCCTAGCACTTCGTGAACCAAGTATGGGCCTTCCCATTTCGGTGCTAGTTTTCCAGGGCGCTCGGCATTAGAGGCTTCGTTGTCCCTGAACACATATTCTCCTGGGGTGTACGAACAGATGCGCACCCTTGCATTGTAGTACCGCTCCAGTTGAGTCTTGTACTTGGCCTCTTTGATCCGCACGATCTCGCGCCTCTCTTCGAGTAGGTCCAAGTCTAGACGACGCTCCGCCTCGTTATCAATCTTGTTGACTGTTGATAAGTGCGGCGAGGGAGGCCTATTTCCGCTGGAATAACCGCCTCTGAGCCGTAAACAAGGCTAAAGGGGGTTTCGCCATTGCTTGTTTTCGGCATGGTGCGATGAGCCCATAGGATGCTTGGGAGCTCATCAACCTAGCCTCTTCTTTTTGTGCCCAGACAGGCTTTTATCCCTTCGAAAATGCTTTTGTTGACACTTTCTACTTGACCGTTGCCTTGAGGGTGTGCAACGGAAGAGAAAGTATGCTCAATGTTCAGCTCCTTCATCCATTTCTGAAGGTCTTCGGATGCAAAGTTGGTGCCATTATCAGTCATGATCTTGAGTAGGTGGCCAAATATGCAAATGATGTGCTCCCATATGAATTTTCGCACCATCATTGCAGAGGTTGAGGCAAGGGCCTTTGCCTCCACCCATTTAGTGAAGTAGTCAACAACAACAATTATAAACTTCACTGCGCCAGGAGCTTCGGGGAAGGGTCCGATCATGTCAATCCCCCACTGTTGGAAAGGCCAGGCTGTGGATACAAGAATTAGATCATTCTTTGGGCGCAGGGTCTTTGGTGCATGCCTCTGACAGGCATCACATTTGCGCAATTCTTTCAAAGCGTCGACCTGCATCCCAGGCCAGTAGTAACCTGCATTCATTATCTTTGCTACGACCATGCGTGGGCCTGCATGAATGCCGCAGATGCCTTCATGTATTTCCCTGATCAAATAACTTGCGTCTTGGGGGTCTACGCATCGTAGGAGTGGTCCTAAAAGGATCTTCTGTAAAGAATGCCCCCATTCATCTCGTAAAACAGCACTTTGTTTTGTATTTTCCTGGCTTCCGCTTTGTTCTCCGGGAGAAATTCCATCTTGAAGATACTGGATGATAGGGGTCATCCACGAAGGTGGCCCTATCTCAATCACATTGACCTGGCGCAGCAGGACTGACGGGTTTTTCAAGACTTCAATTCTTACATCTTTGGCGAGGTGTTGGAATGCTGTTGAAGCGAGCTTGCTTAGCACGTCAGCTGGCTTGTTCTTTGATCAGTTGATATGAACAACCTTGTATGACTTGAACTTTTGGAGCAACTCTTTTGCTTGTTCCAAGTATAAAGCCATGACCTCGCCCTTTGCATCGTACAACCCGTTGATTTGGCTCACGATCATGAGAGAGTCGACATACGCTTATAAATTATGTGCTCCCATCTTGATGGCCAGGCGCAAGCCTGCCAAAAAAAAATTCATATTCTGCCTCATTGTTGGTATTTTTGAAATCCAACTTGATGGCATAGGTAAACTCATGCTTCTCTAGGCTGACGAGGCGCAAACCAGCTCTTGCGCCGTCTTTATTTGAGGATCCATCGGTGAATAACAGCCATAATTCATCCAATGTATCTTTGATGGGAGTATCTACTGCTTCACATTCTTTGATCTTGTCTTCTGGGCCTTCAGTGATGAAGTCTGCTAATACTTGGCCTTTGATAGCTGGGCGCGGCCTGTACAGGATATTGTGGCCCCCCAGTTCAATTTCCCATTTCGCCAAACGGCCTAATGTCTCTGGTTTTTGCAAGATGGTGCCAATATGGAAGTTAGTGAGTACTGTGATTACATGCCCAGTGAAATACCTGCGCAGCCTCCTGGAGGCATGTAGTAGCGCGAGCACTAACTTCTCCATGGTTGAATATCGTGTTTCCGGATCCGTGAGCACCCTACTAACATAATAGATTGGAGTTTGAACTCCGTCTCTTTCTACTAACAGTACCGACCCAACTGCCTTGTCCGAAGAAGACAAGTACAGAATGAGTGGCTCTTTCTCCAATGGTGCGGTTAAAGTAGGGAGCTTGATTAAGCATTCTTTCATCTGTTGGAAGGCTGCTTCTGCTTCTGGTGTCTATTTAAATTCTTGCTTTTTCACACAGTTGCGCAATGTACTGATGAAGGGATAGGACTTTGCTGCGTGGTTTGACAAAAAACGATTAAGCGCGGCTAGGCGACCGGCTAATCTTTGCATTTTTTTAATCGTGCGCGGTGATGGCATCCGCTCAATGGCTTGAACCTTTTCGGGGTTGACTTTAAAACCGCTGTTTGTAACCACAAAGCCTAGAAATTTGCCTTCCTCCATTCCAAAAGAACATTTCGCTGGGTTCAGCTTCATGTTCACGCTCCTTAGAGAATTGAACCTCTTCTCTATGTCTTTCAGCATCTGGTCCTCCTCGGGACTTTTGATCACAAGATCGTCAATGTACACTTCGATATGCTTTCCGATGTCATCAGCAAATATCTTGTCCATTAGTCGTTGGTAGGTTGTGCCAGCATTTTTTAGCCCAAAGGGCATCTTTGTGTAACAGAAGATTCTGATGCCTGTGCGGAAGGCTGTTTATCTTCATCTTCCAGCTTCATCTGGACTTGTTGATATCCCTTGTAACAATATAAAGCACTTCCACCTGAATGGTGCGAGAGAGTCTATCTTCATATCTATCTCAGGTAATTAATAGCAATCTTTGGGACATGCCTTATTGAGATCTGTGTAGTCAACACACATGCGCCATCCTCCCTTAGACTTCTCGACCATTACAGGGTTTGCGACCCAACTTTGTTAGCGCACCTCTCTCAGTATGCCTGCCTTCAGTAGTTCACAGACTTGTTCGTTCATTGATTTTGTCTTATCCGAACCTAGGTTGCGCTTTCTTTGAACCTTAGGCTCAACGGATGGATAAGTGTTCAGACAATGTTCAGTGACGTCGCGCGGGACGCCTGCCATGTCCAACGGGGTCCAGGAGAAAATATCCATGTTTCTGAACAGTAGTTGCTTGAGATGCGTCCTGATACTTGGTGAGATTGCATGGCCGATCGTCACCGTTTGTTCGAGGTCTTGCAGTTCAAGACCGATTTTTCTGGTTCGGTTGATGAGACCTTAGTTGCTTTGACTGGGCACGCATCTTCCGCCGCCATCACTTCCTTCTTTGAGTAGATAATCGCCACCCTCGTTTCGGTTGGGAAGCCAATGGCTGAATGGGGCGTGGAGGTTACCATGTTCATCTCTCCCTGGGTTTCTCTTCCGATTAGAACGTCATGCCTTGACTTGACTGACATTACCATGAAGTTGACGTTTGTAGTTCTTAAATGCTTCCCGTCAGACAGCGTGACGGGGAAGCTGATCTGGCCCAATGGGAAGGCTGTCTCGTTGCAAAATCCGGATAGAGGATAATCAACAGGCTCGAGGCGCGCTTTATCTTCGTCATCAAACTGGTTGAAACATTGTTCATAAATGATGTCAGCTGTGCTTCCTGGATCAATGAAGACGTACTCTATTTCATAGTGGCCTATGATGCCGGTAATGACAACGGGGTGCGTGGCGCGTGGTCCCCCGCGCACTACCGGAAAGATGACTTGTTGCTCTTGCCATGCTGGTTCAAATGGGCACTGTGCCTTGGTCCATTGACCATGTGAGTTTCCAGGCGCCTAACCTTCTTCTGGTTTCCATCATCGTTCCTTTGCATCTGGCACGTTTCCTTGCGCACGTTCTTAACCAGATGACTTAACTTGCCGCTCTTTAATGCCTTCTTGATCTCTTGCCTTAGACTGATACAGTCATCTGTCAAATAACCTGTATCTTTGTGAAAATCACAGTACAGGTTTGGGTCTTGCCCTTTCTTGTTCGTCATAGGCTTTGGTGCCTTAAAGTCGTCATTCTCCGTCATAAGCACGTCCTTCGGTGTCTTAGTGAGCGGAGTCCAATGTTTCTCTCGATTTTCATTCTTGATGGCCTTGCGGTAGCCGATACGATCGATTGTGTCTCACGCATCCTCTTTGAAGCGAGGTCTTTCATCATAACCGCTGGACTGGCCTGCCTTCCAGCCAGGGTTTCTGTTTTTGTTGCGCCTTTCGTTGTCGCGCGAGTTCCCCATTGAGTAACGATCATCGGTGTAAGAGTTTTTGGCTCCTGCCAATGATTCTTCAGTCTGCGCAACGATCTTTGCTGCTGCCATGAGTTTGTCCCATTCTTTGGGCATACCGTCTTTTCCTGTGATAGTCCTGATTAGGCTATCACAACGGATGGCCTTCTTGAAGTGGGCGTGCATTAAGTCTTCGCTTACACCTCTGATCTCTAAGCACTCCTTGTTGAAGCGAGTGATGAAGTCTTCTAACCCCTCATTTTCTCTGTGCCAGGTGTCTGTGACTTCAGACGTATTGTGCTGATATCGTCTCTGCTGGCTGAAATGCGTTACAAATTAATCTCTGAAGTCGACCCATGACTTGATTTTTTCAGATGGGAGGCTGTCGAACCATGCGCGAGCAGGCCCTATGAGGGTTTGGATGAACAGATGGCGCCATATTGGCATGGTCCATTGTCCTAAAACGCCAACGCTTGTAAATACTCGAACGTGATCATCGGGTCGGTAAGACCGTTGAACTTTCCCACTGTTGGGGGTAGCTTTGCTTTTTCTAGCGTGGCTAGAGCGATTTTTGGGACAAACTTCGAGTGTTCAGCGGCTTCTGCTGGTCTGTAAACGAGACTAAAATCACGCTCTGCTTCTTCGTTATAGACGGCGCGGCCTTAGTCTGTAAGATTCGTGATTTCTTTGCAAACGGTTGAAAACTGAGGAACCTTCATCATCTTGCCAAGTAAGATCATCCTGATCTGTGTCGTCCCACTCGTTGTTCATGTTGCGCAGCCCTAGCCGGCTATATAGTGGACGCCTTTGTTGTAAGTTGGATGGATTATCATAATAACTTCCAGTCTCCCCATATGTATCGCGCGTGTCATGCACGCTTGGTCTTCACAGAGGGGGAGGTCTGCTGAATTGCCCTTGAAGGTTTTGCTGAGGGGGTGCCTGGCGCGCACCCTGTGTTAGTCCAGGAGGTGTCATCAATGATGGTTCTGCTTGCAAAATTGCTTGTTGTGCGCTCAATGACTGGTAAGCAGCATTGATAGTAGCAATTTGTTTAGCATACCAAGAGGCTAAGGTTTCGCCCTCTGGTAGGCCTAATAACGCCAAGATATTTGGAGCTGGAGCTGAATTTGAGGGTCCAGCAACGTTACTCGCTGGGGTACCCGTTTGAGTGATATGTGTGATGCTCGCGCGGGGTCCCCCAGTGTTTGTTGCATCGCCTTCGATGAACTCGTTCCTACTTGAGAGTGTGTACCGAAGCCGAAATCAGGTATTCCTTGACCAGCCATGATCAAGAGAACAGAAAAAAGCTCAGAAAAAAGAAGATGAAGTGATTGTAAAAATCGGTGGGCGCCAATGAAGAAACACGGAACTAATTTTAGGTTTATTAGTTGGGTTTATGTTTCAAACATGAGGGTTAATCTTCTTAATCCTTCCTGAGCTCGAGTATGATGATCCTTCCTGCAAAACAGCAACACCGTTAGCTCGTTAATAGGGGAATATGGGGGTTTCCCTCTTAACCAGACTCCGGCGTGAGAATAAGTAACTGCTTTGAGGAAACTAAGTGTGTGTTAAGAGTGAGAGTAGAGAGAACAGAAGGTTTAACCTGTGTATGGAGGTCCCTATTTATAGCCGAAGTGGTGTAGGAGGAGATGGGCTGATGGGCCTTGGGCCAGAAGGCGACGACAAGGAATATCCTCTTTGTCTCACTGGTATCGACCGTTAGTGGCTTCTAGAAGATCTTCGGTGCTGTCGCCCTTCTGACATCAGCAGGTGAGTTGAGATCATGGGGCAGTTGTCGCCGCCCCCTGATTGGTGCCACGTAGGCGTCCTTGTGTACCTTTGGTCTCCTGCACGATTGTTAATCGTGGAGCACGATATAGTACAGCCTGTTGGATGCTAATTGGCTCGCTCTTCTGCCACTCGTACCTTTGGTACTTCCTGAAGTGGCCCTGCGCCGTAACTCTCGTGCGACCTTGTTGTGGACACAACTAGCCGGCGCGAGTTTGTAGGAGTTGAGGGCTCTTATTCAGGATACTAAGTGTGGAACTGATGTTATATCTAGGTTTGGTCTCGCACGGAGTTCAGGTTTTACCCAAGTAGCCCGCGCGGGGTCCGCAGATTAATCAGCTTATTGAGTAAGGAGTATGGTCCAGCGCGCAACTTGAAAGGTTTGCGTGGCTTTTTGGGACCATACACCTTCAGAAAGATATGTAATTATCAAATAAGCATAAAAGGAAATATGACCTGACACATAATCAATGTAGCCTGGAAACTTGTAAATTACGCGAGATTGGAACAGAGAATTAAACTTAAGTGACTTTAAAGAGACAATAAAAAGATGGAATGGCGTTAGTGGAACGAAGGGGAAACTTGATTGCTATTCTATAGAGTTTTCCCAATCTATTAACCACATTACTTGGAACCCCTTCCCATTGGAATACTTGACGACACAAATACTTTTCCTTTGACACCCATGAAAACCCGCAAATGTATATGAACTAAAGAGTACGCATAGCCAACGAAATACCTGATGATCAAAACAGAATCTAGTCATAACACTGACGTATGTGCCAACATGAACCCATAACCGAACCATGGAAAATGTTGCCTCGCATCATCATACACCTATGACATGTCTAACAATTTTTGTGACAAATGTGCTCCCAAAGGGTCCCAACCGACTAAGAGTGAGGATTGTCAATCCCAATAGATCTATTTGATTGTTCTATGGTCATAACAGACTAATGGTTACTAAACAATACCAATATGATGGCTTTCCGAGCTCATAACTAACCAAAGCTTATTCGCACATAAAAAATACGATCGATTTCATTCGCACTAATGTACACCGTAACATGTAAACTATAAACTTTTCATGTTTTTGTAAATCTTTTGTGCATCTCAATACGTATGACTTAGCATAAAACAAGCATGCATTTCCCCCAAAATATGAAAATACTAAAAAGGGTTATGAACTCGCTTGAACTTCATGCAAATACTAGCAATAAAATAAACAGTCCATAAATGAATCCTGACCTACAAGTGTCCTAAACCATATAAGACACCAAGTTCTAAACATATGTCTATCCAACAAGTTTTCACCCAACTTTCTTAGACCAAATGAGATGTTAACATTTTGGACAAAACGTTTAACTTAACGACCCGTTGGTGATTAATTATCCAGGTTTTCCATTATATATATATAATGGAAAACCTGGATATATATATATATATATATATAGGGTCGGGATTTAGAGAAAACGGTGGAAAGTGTGAGAACGGTGAGAACGCTTATGGATAGTCCGATCAAAATAATCTATGAACTAGATTGGCGCCGTGGCGTTTTCGTAAATAACATCAATTTTATTGCGTGGATGCGCTTCATTAAGGGTAAAAGCGTTTTTTGACTAATCCAAACAAAACACCATCTCATGAAAACAAAACGCCAAACAAAAATCACACACCAATCTAATTAAAAACGCCATTAGATATAAAACGCCAAACTTAATTATAGTAAAATCCCGCCTAAAAAAACCGCCAAAAAAATCCTATATATACAACAACTCAGACCTTCAATTAAAAACACACACAAAAACCCCAAACGCCATATTTAATATATACCATTCGTCTGATAAACGCCAGAAAACCCAAACATCAAATATATTGTTGTCAATAAAGCGTAGCTGTATGGTGTGGACAACATTGTCAGTTATCTTTCTTAACTGGGGATTAACAATGTTATCCATCACCATACAGCAACACTTTATTGATTTTAGCATGATCAAATTTACAGTTTTAAGATGGTTTATTTTGTGGCGTTATTTTTCTCGGTAAAACGCCAAAAAAGATAACATTTTGGCTGAAAGGGTGTAAACTCAATAACATTTTGCTGCATGAGATGGACAAAATTATAGAAAAAGAGGCTGATTTCAGACTTTGTGTTTCCAAACAGCGATAAAAAAACTACTTCAAAAAACAAAAAAAAAACAAAAAAAATCATACGAAAGTCGAAACAGCCAGTGAAGATGCTTCAAAAGAAGAAAGAGACTAGTGACAGTGAAGATTTTGAAGATCAATATTTATTTTGTTTAATTTTCTTTTTCAGTTGATTGTTATATAATAACAACGTCATATCTAATAAAAACGCCAAAAAGTCAAATGTCTTACACCTTTGGCGTTTATCAAACCATCATAAAATTACTTTGGACAAGTATTATAAAAAAACCAAAAAAAATAATAAAATAAATAAAAAACAAACTTGAAAATGTAACTAGAAACAGTAACTAGAAATCAGTAATACTGAAGATAGAGAAAATTTATTATATTAGAATCTAAAACGCCAAACTTGAAAGATGGGACGTGTTACAGACTTCAGAGATAAAGCTTGTCAAAAACAATAATTACAAACACTAACTGAAAAGACTAATACTTTATTATAATAACGCACCGCCTAACTTAGGCGCCAAAAAGAGATCCTATAAAATGATACGTCTCAGCAACTTCCATTTGATCAAACCAAAAAAACAAACGCCAATACTACTAAATACCACTCACTGTAAAACGCCAAAAAAAAATCAAAGATGGCTAATATGCTTTCTTGGATATTCAGTATTGTTATTCGTGAAGTTTCACTGAATGAATTGTTAGCGGAGGCGAGTAACTCAGTAAGATTTTGCTGCATGAGATGGACAAAAATTCAAGAAAAAGATACTGATGCCAGACATATGGCATTTTGTATTTTTTGTTCTTGAAGAAGGCTTGGATGAGGAGAAGAGATCAATGACACTGAAGAGTGGGATGATTATAAAGATGAAGATCAACATGAAGAAAAAGCGAAAACCCCACCCACACGTCATAGATCTATGTCCCCAAACATCCATAAAAAAGCCACTTCAACAGACGAGCAGGCAAAATAAGCAAACCGATGGGTTTGTTAAGTTTTACATAAAACGCCATATTTTTTGTGACAGTTCTTGTACTATTAAAGAACAGAGAGACTGATGACAGTGAATATTGTGAAGAGAGATCCGATTAGGATTTTTAATTTATTTTCTTCGCTTGTATTTTTTCTCTGTGGCTGAAATATAATCTAACAATTGTAAAACGCCAAGATACCACAAACGCCAAAATGTTTATAAAAAATAATAGAACAATGGGCCATCTTTTTAAAACGCCTTGAAAAACGTCATTCAGATAGATTTCCTGACAACCCTGGGTTCCAATGGTATACGATTTGAATAAACGCCATAAACGCCAAAATGTTAATACGATGAAACCAATAAACGCCATTAATTATTGAATTTGGTTAACGCCAAAAATCTTAAACCCAAAAAATTAAAACAATATTCGGAAAAGCGGAACTGGAAAAGTAGAAGATGAAAGGATTAAAAAGCCCCTCCGCCCTTCTCTATGCCGCGTGACACGTGTTGGGTCAGGATGCGTTCTCACCGTTCTCACACTTTTGAGCGTTTTCTCCTTATCATGTTTCTATATATATATATATATATATATATATATATATATAGGACAAAGATCCGTTAGGAACCACCCCTTATTGCGAGAACCGCGAGAACCAATGTGAACACAACAAAAAATACCTAAAAATAGGTAAAAAACATACAAATTTTTTTTAAATTTTTTTTATAAAAAAATCGCTACTTTTAGTAGCAAAAAAAAAATTAAAATTTTTTTTTTAAAAAAATTTTTTATTTAAAAAAAAAAAAATTTTTTGGCTTCTAAAAGTAGTGATTTTAACTTAAAAAATAGTAAAAAAAAAAATTTTAGATTTTTTTTTTATTTTTTTAGGTTTTTTGGGGGTTTAGTTTTTAGCTTTTTAGCTGGGGGGGGGGGGGTGGGGGAGGGGGGTTTAGGTTTTTGGGGTGGGGGGGTTAGGTTTTTTTTAGGTTTTTTTGGGGGTTTAGTTTTTAGCATTTAGCTTGGGGGTTAGGTTTTTTTGGGGGGGGGGGGGGGGTGGGGGGTTTAGGTTTTTTGGGGGGGGGGGGTGGGGGTTAGGTTTTTTTAGCTATTTTAGGTTGTGTTCACATTGGTTCTCGCGGTTCTCGCAATAAAGGTGGTTCTCGCATGAACCTTACCCTATATATATAAGTACATATATATATGTACATATATATATAGGGGCAGGATTTAGGGAAAACGCTTAAAAGTGTGAAAACGGTGAGAACGCCCCTCATCTGTTGGATCAAAACAATCTATGGATTAGATTGGCGCGATGACGTTTTCGTAAATAACATCAATTTTATTACGTGGACGCGCTTCATTAAGGGTAAAAAGGTCTTTATACTGCTCTATACAAAACGCCAAACTCATGAGTAAAACGCCATTAAAATTCCCGCCTTAAACTACAAAGTCATACACATCATCTTCATCTAAACGCCATTAATATAAAATGCCAAACTTTGTGTTTAATCGATAAAGCCGAACAAACATTAACTGAAACGATGAAAGCATCATAGTAGCATTTATTATAATAAATTCCCGTCTAAAATACGCGCCAAAAAACATCTTATATAAACAACGTCTCAGACCTTCCATTGAACACACCAAAAACAAACCTCACATTTTACTAAATACCATTCAATTTATAAACGCCAAAATATTCAAAAACCACAGATTGCAAACGTCGTTTTTTCGAGATTCAGTTTTGTTCTCAATAAAGTTCACTGAATGGGATGGACAACATTGTTGGACAACATTATTAACTGAGGATTAACAATGTTGTCCATCTCATTCACAAAATATTATTGAGTTAATCATCACCAAATTAGAGGTTTAAGGTATTTTTATTTACTGAAAGGTATTCTTTTTTTGGCGTTATGTGTGTGTCGATTTTATATTGTTTGTTATGTAACTTCCAAATCACATGTTATGCACAAAAAGTGAAAAAATGTGGGAAAAAATAAAAAATGGTATATAAAAAATATAAAACTCCAAATGCCAATATTTGTGTGTTCTGAAAAAATAAAAAAAATACAAAAAACGCCAAACTACTCTTCACTTGCTCTCGAAGACCGTGTCGATTTTATTTTAATTACGGGCTTCTTGCATGTCGATGCGTAGTGTCCGTAAGCTATACAATTCTTACACTGTCTTTCTTTGGCCCCAGGCTTCAATTTTGTTTTTGTTTTTTCGATTTCTTCCTTCTGTTTGGATTTCAGACGCTTGCGAGATCCAGAACCTTTCGACTTATACCCAACAAGGACTCTTATCGAATTCTTGTCATTTTGATATTGACCTGTGATCTCTGCAAATCTATCCCTAGTACTATGAGGAGGAGCAACAATCTGCATATCTTGAATCTTTTTCATATAAGATTGAACATGATCCTTGTATAAGGATAGCTCCTCCTTATTACCAGATAAACGGTTCAAAGTATACTCCGTTGCAAAAATAATTTCTCGCATCATACTTTGCACATCGGGATCAAGCTCGGTCATAAATTCATGACTCATTGAGTAATCGGAAGAGCAATTTGGCGAAGCCTCTTTACGTCATCTATTCAAAATGTACTATTTTGGAAATTCCCTAATATCCAAACTTCTCAAAACATAAAATATATGTCTACATAGCAAACTAAACTGCTCAAAACGCCTGCATGAGCAAGTGTTGGTGCAATCAGACTTACAGTACATTACCTGAAAAAACGCAAAAAACAATGTTTGTATAAAACGCCATGCAGGCAATGTTTGTATAAAAAGACCATCAAACAACAAACACAAAAACTCCATACAAAAAAATGAATGTTTAAAAATATAATAATTCAGAAAACGCCAAAATAAAAATAACCAAAAACACCATTGTTTACCTCGAATAAAGATGTACAAGGCTGTTGGAAATTGATGCGTGTGTGGTGGTTATATATTTTATGTATATTTTTAGCCCTTTTTACACTTTAGTCAAGTTTTAAATTTATAAAACACGATATTTTACTAACACCAAACACACATATGGGCAAGTGCACCCATCGTGAGCGTAGTATAGTGTTGGTAAGATACAGAGGTCGTCTAAGGACACAAGAGCTTTTAGTACCGGTTTATCCTCAACGTCTAATCAAATCAAAAATTTAGAAAAAGGTTTTAAACTAGAAAAAAAACTAAAATGCTGAAAAATAAAAATAAAAATAAAACAGATAGACAAGATGAATCACTTGGATCTGACTCGCCTTTAGTGTAACCTTTGATTATTTTCGCACTTTTACACTTTTTAAGAGATTATCTTAGTTATAGTAGTAGGGCCCTCTTTTGAAGGTGACGTTACCCTCAACCCAGTAGTTTGAGTCAGCAAGGATACAATCCTAAAGGGTTGGATTATTGAAAGATAATTAATTAAGTTATTAATGCATAATGTGGTAGGCCCCTCTTTTGAAGGTGACGTTACCCTCGGCTAAGTAGTTTGAGTCAGCATGGATACAATCCTAAATAGCCGGGTTAAAGTTTTAATAGTAGTTTACATATGAGGGGATCAAGGAGTTCGGACCCCCGCCATCCAATACCAGTGGGTATTAAAGGAGGTCCTACTAAACTTGACCCAGGTCCTTGCAGGATCTATACACTGAACAAGGCAAGACTCTTACCAAACCATTCCCTTAACCCCCGACCAGGTAGCCAACATATCTCCATACAGACCGTGGAGATATGAATGGTGTAAATCTTTTATTTTATATAGACAGTAAAATAACGCCAAGACACCACGGACAAATGATAAGAAAGATTTCCCTTCAATATAAGAAACTAGTTATTAAAGTCATTAATACATAAACAAATAAAAAGTGCGAAAAGATTAAAAATAAAAAGTATTACACTAAACACTTGTCTTCACCAAGTGATGTAAGAGACTTAGGCAAACATGGCCTTTGATTGGCAAGAACTCTTATGATCAATCTTGGATCCCGAGACTACTCACACACTCTATGATGGATGATGGATGATGGATGATGGTGGTGGATGTGGGTTGTGATGGTGGTGGTGGGTGGGTGAAGTGTGAGAGAGGTGGTTTGCCAAGGGACGGTTTGCAAGTGAGCCAAGCACCCCTATTTATAGCCTGCACAGAAGCCCGGACACGGCCCCGTGTCCATTGGGCACGGCCCCATGTCCACACATCTTCTCTGTCTTCATTAAATGCAGTTTGTCTGCATTAGTTGACCATGCCCCCGTGTCCGCTGGGCATGACCCCGTGTGCAGAAGCGTATCTGTACTATCAAGATTTGCCTAGATTCTGCGAATCTTTGCGTTGACCACGGCCCCGTGTCTGCTGGGCACGCCCCCATGGTGGGTGATAGAAGCTTCTACAACTTTGTCTTTTCTGCAGACACTTGGGCACGCCCCCGTGTTCAATGAGCACGGGGCGGGTTCAGCCTTCTGTTATCTTGTTTTTGCTTGGGTAGATGCTGTCGGGGGGTCGGGCATGCCACGTTTATCCCTTTCTTGTATTATTGTTAGATTTAGCTGTATTTTTGCTTCTTTTGTCCATTTAAGCTCTTTTAACCCTGAAAATACAAAAGGAAGACACAAACACACTTTTTCCAACATTAGTACTAAAAAAGGGTTAGTTTTATGCCACATTTGATGTAATTTATATGTTGCATTTTGCACACATCAAATACCCCCACACTTGAATCTTTGCTTGTCCTAAAGCAAAACTCTTTATAATGTGGCTTACACTCCCAAATGGAACGGGTAGAAGAGAAGGTTTTTGGGCTTGTCATAGAGTGTCGGGATTCCAAGATTCTTTATTAGGTTTTATTTTTATTTATTTACAATTCTATTCGTCATGATTTATTTAAAACATTACATAAGATAAATTACTTATTAAGGCATAACGTGCCTTTTTAAAATTCCATTTATATACAAGTTCACATACCTTACGGGGGATCACTCAACACTCGGCCGAAGGTGTATTTTTGTGAAGCACTCGAGAGCGGCATGGAACTTACTCCTACCATAAGCTTGCTAAGCAATCAATCCTCCTCCTTTTTAACTATAAACCTTTGTTGGACCAAGTATGGCCTGAACAACTTCTTTTCACGTAATATGGCAAGTGATTTCAGTAGATGTGAAAAAGATGTGCGGAAATGGAAATCAGACTTTCAGAAACAAGGCCTACAGAATTATCAAGTTTATATCACTTTGAAACAAAATGGTTTACAAGGTGATTGTAAGATTATTATCTAATATAAATGAATCTTGAATTCTGTGGGTGAGAGGGCAATGGAGTTTTGTAGTATTTGTGAATGCTAAGCTTCAAACTCATCGTCTTCTCCATGGCGAGCCTTCTATTTATAGAAGGCTGGGTACATGAATAAACATTTGTTTATTCATGCAATAAGTCCTGCAAAAAGTAGCCATTTAACATATTCATTGAATCCAACATTCAAGTTGCCTTTTTCATCATGATATCCAATAATGTCAACTTGCTTCGGTAAGTGTGGCAGGACAGAGCTGATTTCAGACAAGTGGAGTATTCATCAGAATTTCTGATAAACCACTTCATCAGAAATTCTGGTGAACAAATCATCAGAAAATCCTGATGATCAGAATCGTCAGAAACTGATGATATTTCATCAGAAATATCATTAGATCCATCAGAAATGACCTTCTCTGATAATCCAATTCAGCTCTTGATCAACTTGTGATTCTTTGAAGTAGATGTTGTGCATTTCAGTTGTCCTATCTGATCTTCTTCTTCTTGTTGTGATCTTCAGGACTGTTATCTCTTCATAGATCCAGTTGATTGTGATTTTCTTCAATACTTACAAATAAAGTTTCCTAACAGTTTCCTCCTAAGTATTGTAAGAAAATGAACTATCTATATATCTAACATAAACAACTTTCAACTGCTTCTTGAAAGAAAAACTCAAAACAACTAAGTTCAGAAACATAGAACATAGAACATAGTCAAACCAACCATTGTTCAAATAAGACAAAAATAAAATATTGTTCAAAAACAGAAATTTGATCTCATCAATTCATTAATTGATCTTTACTCCACTTCTGTATTTGTCTCCTGGTTTCAGCCTTTTCTTGTGATCAATTGCCTTTTGAGTTTCCTTGTACATCTCTTTGTACCATCCTCTTGACTCCATCCAGTTTTCAATACATTCTTCAATTGTTTTTCTCAGCTGTTCATTGTTCTTTCCCTTCTTCTTGAGCTGCTCTTGTTTTTCATTCATGCAGTTCCTTGTATATTTCAGAGTTTGATTTGATTACCTGCATATTTCACTGATTCTGAATAGAGCTTTTTCATCATTAGCATCTTTGAAGACTACACATATTTCTGGTTTGTCAAAGATTGCTCCTGTTCTCACAAGTTTAGAAGGAATTTCAGCTGGAATTCTGGTGTTGGGAGGAGGTATTAATACCTTGTTGTTGTACTCAAAATTGATACATAGATCAAAGTCTGCCAGTGCAGCCCTTTTGTATAGCTTTGCTCCTGCACTTTTGAGGCTGTCAAGGGCTCTTCTGATCACAGCTGAATTACTTTTCTCTCTATCAATGATATTCTTCATTTTGACTATGCCCATTGGGTGAATATCACCAGCCAGATTTGCATCAGTAACCTTTTGTTCACTGTTATCTTTTCTGATCAATGTATACTTGTTTTGTCCTTCATTACCTAAGATGCCTCCTCCAGTGGTCAAAGTATCGATTCTTTCAATAGATACTATTGGATTGGTCATGTGTTTGTGCAGAATTTCCCAGCCTCCATTGTTTCTGATTTTAACAATACCTTTACTCAATGGGGAAAGTGGCCTTTTTGGGTTGTCTTCTTGACCTTTCTAGTAGTAAATCACCTTTCAGCACATCCATTTCTTTGATGTTCCCCTCCGAATCTTCTATCATTTCTTTTCTTGGCCTTTTTGAGGAAGTCACTTCATGTTCCATTCTTCTCTTCTCTTTTGTATCCATCTTTATGCTGAACTCTGTTTCTCCTGTGATGGCTGTAGAAGATGAATGAACTGGAACATGTTCTTTCTGTTGGACCCTTGATGTGTCTGGCTTTGGGATGTTCGGTGGAGGACCCATGAGTAACCTTTGTTTATCTGGAGGTGGACCCATGGGTTGCTTCTGTTTTTGAGCTGTTGAAGTTTCTGTTTGTTTGGTTTGATCTTGTTGAATGGTTTCTGATTGTTGTTGTAGAGTTTCTGATCCTCTTGCTTATCTTTCTTGTGGAATTGGGGCTCTCAGTTCATGAAGATCAATTTTTGTTAGCCTGGAAACATTATACTCCAACCTCTTTACTAAAAGATGAATATTAGCAAGAGTTTGAGTATTTGTTTCCTCTTGTTTCTTCATTTTCTGATACTCCAGATTTTCTTGATTTTTCTGTGCAGTTAATTCCACCATCAGCTTCTCAAAGGCCTCAACCATGCTGCTGTTGTTGGCTCTGAGGAACTGTATTTCTTCAAGAATTCTTCCTGAACTTGAGCTTTCTCCTGCAGTTGCAACCTCAACCATCTTTTTCTTGATATCTTGCAGTTCTTTGAGAGCTTTCTCGAGTTCTGATGAGCTCTCTCTGTTTTCTGATGACTCTTGTAGTTTCTTGAGGGCTGCAGCATTCTCTTCTGTTTGCTTCTGCACAACTTTGATAGTTTCTGATAAAACTTTGATATCTGACTTTTGATTTCTGATTCTTCTAGCATCAGATCAAGCTTTCCTTCTGTGGCTGTTTTCCTAGTAGCAATTGTGTGTTCAGGTTCCTTATGAAGTTGTTTAGGGGACATAGATTGATGTCCTTGGTAAATAGGAGAAACAACAAATGTTCCTCTTCTAACACCAGCAGAAAACACATTCTCTGTTGTTCTGAGGTTAAGAGGATTGGAAAATTCCAAATTCTCTGTATCCTCACCAGAAAATTGAAACACATTCAAGTTCTGGTTTTCCTCATATCCTTGAACCTTTTCAGGTTCTCCATGAGTTGTTGAGAAACTCTTAGTTTTCTCATCCAGGTTTCCTTGATCAGTAGACTGATCTCCACTTGTTGCCACCACATTTTCCTCCTCAGAATCTGATTCAGAAAATGGGTCATTGGTTTTACTCACATTTTGTTTTGTAGAAACAGTGCCTCTTTGTAAAATTTCATAATTTCCTTGAATTGAATCATCAGAATCACTCTCAGAATTATGAAATATATTGAATTTAGAGTGTTGAGCACCTGTTTCTCCCATATGTGAGTCTTCAGCATGATGTTCTTCTGCCACAGGACTCATATTTACATCTTTATCACCTGGATGAGGATCAGACTCACCCTGCTGCTCCATTCTTGGTGTGCTTGACTCTTGTGCATCATGCTCCATGGGGGACACACTTTCAAAAACTTCTTTGTTTTCTGGCTTTTTGTTCAACATCTTCAGGTATTCTGCTCTGTATTGTGAATCTTCTGGTATTAGTTTCATCACTTTTTCTGACAGAACAGGCACATCATAATCTGACTTCCAAGATCCTACAGCAGTCTAGGGTCTCATAATTTCTGTTCTCCACATAATTTCTGATGATGGAATTTCTAGGTTCCTTTCAAAAAAAAAAAAGCATCAGAAATTATGACTGACAGAAATCTGGGAAAGGGTAGATGTGAATCTATCCTTCCAGCGTTAGTCAGAATTGATCTTCTGATCAGAATAAATATTTCTGTTCCAAAATCAATGTTCAACCCACTAATGAGACTGCGCATGATTGTTAGAATATTCATATTTATCTGATCTGTACCTCTAATCTTTGATGATAGACACTTGTTCAGAATTTCCATTAAAACTTGCCAGAAGGCAGGTAGCTTGTTTCTCTTGAATTCATTGATTTTTGAAATCTTTGTCTTGTAACCCATTACAGCATCAAGTTGTGAGAACATATCTTCTTTTACTGGTGTTTCTTCATAGCTTTGGTTTAATGGTAGTTACAAACATTCCCTTATTTTCTCCGGTGAGATTGTAATAAAGATATTTCCCCACACATGTGCTGTTAGCTCGAGTTGATTTGAGACTTTGAGAGTTTTTACAACTTGTTGTATGAGTTTTTCTGGTACCTCTCTGGTCTTAGTGGGAGCTTGAGCTATAGGGCATCTGGTTAAAAATTCAATGGAAGAAATTCAGCTTCAGTGATGAAGGGAACAGAGTGTTCAATTGGGTGTATGTTGATGTTGATAGCTGCCATTGAGAGTTTGGGTTTTTGTTTCGGAAAAGGGTTTTAGGGTTTTGAATTTGAAGGTTGAAGATGGAAGTCTCTGTTTTTAATGAGGTATTTATAGTGTATAGAAATAGAGATTTCTGAGTGTTTTTCGTGGGTTGTTTGTATTCAAGGTGGTTAATGACACCTTAATGATGTTTTAATCCTTTAAGGAAACAACCGTTTTTGAAAAACCTTTGGTTTATCTCTAATTTAATGTAAATCCTTTAAAGAGACTTAGAGATTCCAATGATTTTGCGGATAAACACTAATGTCCAACTTGCACCTTTTCTCCATGTGGGACCCCTTTTGTTTCAAAAAGATCCAATAAAAACCTTTTCTGAGTTTGTGTATCTTCCCAGGTTTTCCTCTTGATGATATATATATCAGAAAATTTTTTAGTAAATCTTTTGAGGGTTGGATTTTCTTTATATATCATCAGAATGCATTTGATTCATTTACAGAGTTTGAATCAGCAATTTTTTTTTTGAGATGAGAGGGAATGAGTAGAGTTCTGAGATTTTTACTTACATTGGTGTTCTGCAGTTCTGAACTCCACACCTTTGTTCTGGTATACAGGAAGTATTTTTCATACAGCTTGTTCCAGTCCTCAGAAAAAAAATATTTTGAAAGAAACTTATTTCAAAAATTTAGATGGTCATAAGTTTCTTTAAATCTGGTTAAAGGCAATGTTTTCTGATGATTCGTTAGACTTCCTGGTTTTCAAGAGATTTTTCTGAAAAAAAAAATTCATTTTCTGATCTGTTAACAGATTTTTTGGTGAATGAACATATTCTAATGGGTTCTTTGAACAATTACCAGATTTTCTTAGTGATCTTTAGATTTTCTGAGCTTCACTAAATCCTGTCAGATTTCATTTGAATTTCACCAGATTATCCTTGTTTTTATCAAACATGTTGTATTAGTCCCCCTAGATCTATTGACATGTTTTCGTCGTTAAAAAAATTGAGTAAAAAGAAATTAAAGCAAACTTGATATAAAAAAAAATTAAACACACAAAAAAAACAAACAACAACTACTCCTCCTCCTCCTCCAACACGTTGTACATGCACTTCACATATAACCAAAGACTGGTTATCCGACCGGTGTGATTCGTTGATGGCACCAGGGTAGGCTCACTTATGTTTTCTTGAAGTACCAGCTCAGCCCTTGGATAGCAGCTTCTCACTCCTCCGAAGTCCAGCAGACTGGTGATCACCTTGGTTACGAATCGAGGGTAGATCAGAAAAGGTTGACGGTCGTGGATGTTTGCTACTAGGTCTCTCATGAGAAACATAGCATAGTTGTAAGGTTTTTCCTGTACAACAACATGAATCACTTCCATCATCCTATGGGACAGCTCGTTGAAGTGTCCAATCTTCTTGGAGAAGCAGACACTTAGCTGTGTTACCAAAAACTGGAAAGGTGGTATAAACCCAGATTTGCTAACCACCCTTGACGAGTTGTATGTATGATAGCCCATTTCAGTCAAGGTCTGTTGCACATCTGCCTTATCCAGGAATTTGTTTTCATGACCATTACCCAGACTGAGGACATTTCTGATTGTTTCCTCTTTTAGGGTAATTCTGACCCCCATAACCTCACTCTCTATCCACATGGAAGTACCACTAAAAATGATTTTAGAGTTCCACCAGAACTCTTGAAGAAGTTTTGGATAAATGGTGACATGTGATGATACAGCAAAGCCCAAAGGACTTCACATGATCATATTGTACACAAACCTGCAGTCCTCCCATGCAGGTCCTTCCAAGTTGGATCTTAATCTAAGATTATGAAGTCTGTGAAAAGGGAGAGGGAATTGAGTTGCTTTCATCAATTTTGGGCGACCCATTTTAAGATAAGAAGATTCTGTCGAAGGGCTTTTGAAGAGATGATTTTGATGTGAAGTAAGTTCTTTTTCAGGTTGTTAATATTTATAGATGAAAGTGATAGTTCCTCATAAATGATATTAACAGCCAACCCTTTTTTTTATTTTCATCTCTTCAATTAAGACGATATCTGTTGCAGTGAATGTGACAGTCTACTAAGCCCTATGTGTGAGTAAGCATTTAATAACTAGGCGGCTACTTTCATAGCTCCTAATCATTTTAGTGCCTACGTGTCACTTAAGTTTCTTATGAAAAAATGACGTTGCATGCATTGGCAGAAAAAATAAAATTCAATAATCTGAAAAAAAATTCTAGAGACGGTTGATTTTCTCAGCTATATAGAATTTTATCTTTATGCATGTTACTTTTCTCCCTTTTTGTTTTTTTTTAATTAATTTAGAAGAAAAAAAAACAAAAACAAATTATACACATATATGAATATATACAATGTGTGGGATATGCATGAAGATGGAAGTTTATGATGATTACAAATTATTCTGATGTTTCAACCTGGTTTCTGATTTTATATCAGAACTTCTGGTGATTTCACCAGATATTCTGATATTTCTTCAGATTATCTGATAAATCATCATTTATTGATCATTCATCAGATTTTCTGATGTTCCATCAGATTGATGGATTGCTTTGTCAGAAACCAATTGATTTGTTCTTTGATTATCAGAACTTTGATGTTCATCAATTTGGTTTTCAATTTGTGTCCATGTGTTTTCTGAAAAATCTTCATTTAAATTAACCATGCCAAGTTTGCTGATCAAAAAATTGTGTCTCTTTTCATCAAGAGGTTTTGTAAAGATATCAGCAATTTGGTTTTCAGTTGGAACAAAATACATTTCTATATTACCTTTCTCCACATGATCTTTTATGAAGTGATATCTAACATCTATGTGTTTGGTTCTTGAGTGATGAACTGGATTTTCAGTTATTGCAATAGCACTCTTTGAATCACATAGAATTGGTATTTTTGTCAGAGTTACTCCATAATCTTTCAGTTGAGTTTGCATCCACAGCACTTGTGAATAGCAACTTGCTGCTGCTACATATTCTGATTCTTCTGTTGATGTGGCAACACAGTTTTGTTTCTTGCTTGCCCAACATACCAATTTTTCTCCCAAGAGTTGACAAGCACCAGATGTGCTTTTCCTGTCAATTTTGCACCCTGCATAATCTGCCTCTGTGAATGCAATTAATTCAAGGTTTGTATCCTTAGGATACCAGAGACCAAGTTTTGATGTGCCTTTTAGATATTTGAAAACCCTTTTTACAGCTTTTAGATGGGATTCTTTGGGATCACATTGATATCTGGCCAGAAAGCATGTTGCAAACATAATATCTGGTCTGCTTGCAGTTAAATATAGCAATGATCCTATCATCCCTTTATAGGTTTTAATATCTACATTTATTCCATCCTTATCAGAATCTAACTTGTTCCCTGTTGCCATGGGAGTTTTTGAAACAGGGCAGTTTTCAAGTGAGTATTTTTGTAGAATTGTTTTCACATATATTGATTGACTCAAAAATATTCCATCAATTTTTTGTTTAACTTGTAACTCTAAGAAAAAAGTTAACTCACCCATCATACTCATTTCAAAGTGGCTGGTCATCAACTTTTGAAATTTGTTACAAAATTTTTCATTTGTTGATCCAAATATAATGTCATTAACATATATTTGGACTAGCAAAGTATGACCTTTGTGTGTTTTGAGGAAAAGTGTGGTGTCAATAGTACCTTTGGTAAACCCAGAATTGAGTAAGAAGTTTGATAAAGTTTCATACCAGGCTCTTGGAGCTTGCTTCAACCCATACAAGGCTTTGTTTAATCTGTAAACATGATTTTGAAATTTTGGATCAACAAAGCCTTCTGGTTGCTGCACATAAACTTCTTCCTCAATTTTACCATTCAGAAAAGTTGATTTTACATCCATTTGATAAACTTTGAAATCCTTGGATGCAACATAAGCAAGAAAAATTCTTACAGCTTCTAATCTAGCTACTGGTGCAAAAGTTTCATCATAATCAATACCTTCTTGTTGACAATAACCTTTGACCACTAACCTTGCTTTGTTCCTGGTGATTATGCCATTCTCATCAGATTTATTCCTGAATACCCATTTTAAGCCTATGACAGATTTGTCTTTTGGCTTGGGTACCAGATCCCATACCTTGCTCCTTTCAAACTGATCAAGCTCTTCTTGCATAGCTTGAATCCAGTCTGGGTCACTTAGAGCTTCTTTGACAGATTTGGGTTCTACCTTGCTTAAGAACCCAGAAAATGCACACTCATGGGCAGTTGCAGATCTTGTTCTGACACCATCTACAGGATTGCCAATGATGTCAGAATGAACATATCCTTTGATCCATCTTAACTTGTTGTGAAAAGTTGTTGGTTCTGATGGATTTGAATTTTCCCCCTGAATAGGTGTCTCATTTGTTTGTAAAGTGTCAGAATTTTGAGTTTCTGATGTACCACACATTTGTTCTGCAGAGTTAGTACATGAAGAATCTTTTGATTTGTTTTTGAAAGAATTATCATGTTCCAGGAAATCTTTAGTTATCATTTCAAAAAGATGTTCATAATTTTCTTGTTTGTCAGAAAAATTTATTTCTTTCATGTATTCATCAGAAACCTCTGTTTCTGATGAGTCATCAAATGAAACATACAGACTTTCTCTGATTGTCCTTGTGTTGAGAATAAAAATTCTATATGCTTTTGAGGACAAAGTATAACCAAGAAAAATACCTTTTTCTGCTTTTCTGTCAAAATTTTCAAGGCTTTCAAAATCATTGAAAACAAAACATCTACAACCAAATGTATGCAAAAATTTTACACTTGGAATTCTTCCATTGATAATGTTGTAAGGTGTTTTGTTGTGCCTTTTGTTGATTATGGTTCTGTTTTGGGTAAAACATGCATTTGCCATAGCTTCTGCCCAAAAATGAGTGGGCAGCTTAGCATAAGCAAGCATAGTTCTGGCAGCTTCTACCAAGGTCCTATTTCTTCTTTCAACCACCGCATTCTGTTGAGGTGTTCTGGGAGCAGAAAAATCATGAGAGATTCCTTTACTTACAAGAAAATTCTCAATTTTTGAATTCTTAAACTCTGTTCCATTGTCTGATCTGATCCTTCTGACTGTTAGTTTTAACAAATTTTCAATTTTCTTGATAAAATTAATGATCAGATCAGGAGTTTCACTTTTCTTTCTCAGAAATTCTACCCATGTGTACCTGGAAAAGTCATCTACTATTACTAGTATGTATTTCTTTCCAGAGAAACTTTCTGTACTTATGGGTCCACACAAATCCATGTGTAAAAGTTCCAAATTTTGTGAAATAGAAGACTCAGAAATTGATTTATGTGAGCTTCTCTTGGATTTACCCATCTCACATGCTTCACAAATTTTATCCTTCTTTGAGGATATTAAAGGTAATCCTTTTACCAGACCTTTGCTTGCTAGTTTGCTTTGGTTCTTGAAATTTAAGTGGGCTAGCCTTTTGTGCCATAACCAACTACTACCCTTGTTGATTTTTGAAAATAAACATAATTTTGGATGTTCACTTTCTTCTTTGAAATCAAAATTGTAAATTGATTTTCTTATTCATTCTCCACTTAAATAGTTTTATTATCATCTATACCTATTAACAAGCATTTTTCTGGTAAAAAGGTTACTTGAAAACCTTTGTCACGGAATTGACCACAACTCAGCAAATTATACTTTAAGCCTTCAATATAGGCTACTTTCTCTATGGTCAAACATCCATACCTTATGCATCCATATCTCATGATCCTCCCTTTTACTCTATTTCAAAAATTTACCATTCTACCCAGCTTTGGAACAAAGTTGCTGAGTAAGCTCCTGTCCCCAGTAATGTGCTTGGAGCTTCCTGAATCGCAGTACCAGATCTGCTGCACATGATGGTCCTGAAATGGAATGATTAGAGGGTTTTTGGTACCCAGGCATGCTTGGGTACTTTTTCTGATGGGATTCTAATCAAATTATTTTTTCTTGTTGGGTTTTTATCAGAAATTCTGTTATATGCTGAGCCATAAACAGATTTTATATTTTTCTTTTAAAGATGGTGTTGAACAAGCTTCAGTATGTCAACACACATACAAGATTTATCAGAATTTTCTGATATTCTTTCTTGTGATGGAATGAGTGGATAATTTTGAAAAGATGAGTGAACTGCTTCTGGAATCTTTAGAGATTCTTGACTGCATTCACTTATGTTTGTTTTGAAGTTTGGTTTTTCAAAAGAGTATTCAGAACAGGTTGACTTGCAAGATTCAGAATCAGATTCGGATGAAAATTTATCAGAAATCTGATGAGTTGCTTTTACAAAGACAGTGGGTTTATTTCCTTTTGATTTTATATATCCTAAACCCTCTCCTTTGTTCTTTGGTGTGGACTCAATGAAATTTATAAATTCCTTGGCTTGTTGAAAACCTCTTACATTAATTTCTTTATCATTGATTTTCTTGTAAAGATCTTTTCTTTCATTTTCATAGAACTCAATTTTAGCTCTGTGATCTAAACTTTCTTCTATGAGTAATTGGTTTTCAAGAATGATTTTATCCATAGTCCTTTACAACTCATCAGATTTTCTAATATCTGATTGATGTTTTTCTTGTAGATTTAGAAAATCTGACATGAGCTTGTTTAGCTTGTGTTCAAGATCAAGATTGTCTAAATTTACCTTTTGTTCTGAAGTTTCTGGTAGACCTTCAGAAAGTGCCATGAGGCAGAAATTTGCCAATTCTTCTCCTTCATCATCAGAAGAATCATCAGATAATCATGTATCTGTTCCTGCAATTAAGCTAACTTGTTGCTGCTTCTTTGCTTCTTCAAGCTTTTTCTCATAATAAGCAACATCCTTGAGCTTCTTGGTCTTGCATTCTGATGCATAGTGACCTCTCTGCTTGCACTTGTAACACACAACTTCAGCCTTCCCTTTATCCTTAGATCTAACTTCCTCTTTAGATCTTCCATCCATCCTTCCTCTGTTACTTCTCTGGTATCTCTGGCTTCCTCCCCTTAACTTCTGCTCAAATGTTTTGGTGAGCAGTGCTATTGCTTCAGCAAAAGCTGAAAAATTGATGATGTATCAGAAATTTCAAGATTTTGGCTGTTGGATGGTTGTGGATCATTGGTAGATATTGTTCTTTGTGAGTTTGAGATAAGAGCTAAAGATCCCCCTCTTTGAATGGTTTCTTCAAATATTTCTTCCTCTCTGAGGATCAAGATGCTGTATAAGTCATGGAGACTCATGTTTCCTAGTTCTAAGGTTGAGGACAAAGTCATGGTTAGACTTCTCCATTCTCTAGGAAGGGCATCAAGAAATTTTATGTTTCTTTCATCATTTGACTTTGTTATTCCAAATTTCTTTAGCTCGTTTAAAAGTTTTGTGAATCTTAGATATGTATCATTTAATCTTTCATTTGGCAAACTTTTAAACCTCTCATAAGATGAGACATTGTTTGTTTTCTTATTTCTTCTCATCCTTTCTCCTCCTTCACAAAGATTTTCCAACTGGTCCCATATTTCCTTGGCTGATACACATGCATCAACTTGTGAAAATATGTAATTAGGGATGGCCATTATTAAAAGTGACTTTGCCCTTTCATCCCCAGCCAACTTTTCCTTGTCTTCCTCACTCCAAAGTATTTCACTTTTGGGAGCTCGGGAGGCAGGGATAGCAGGTGATTGGTCAGTTGCTGGAATAGCTGGTATTTTAGTCATTGGTATATGTGGACCCCTTTCAATGGATTGAAACAGAGCTCGGCCATGACCATTAAGGAAATTCACCATCCTGATTTTCCATTGGGGGTATTCCTCCCTAACCAGAGTCGGAGGTTTGGACATAGAACCAATGTTAAAAGCATTATTCCAGGATTGAAAGCTGGCCATATTTAGAGAAAAGAAGATGAGCGATTAATCGTTTGAAATAATTTATTCAATCTGCTCTGATACCAATTGTTGGACCCAGTATGGCCTGAACAACTTCTTTTCACGTAATATGGTAAGTGATTTTAGTAGATGTGAAAAAGATGTGCAGAAATGTAAATCAGACTTTCAGAAACAAGACCTACAGAATTATCAAGTTTATATCACTTTGAAACAAAATGGTTTACAAGGTGATTGTAAGATTATTATCTAATACAAATGAATCTTGAATTCTGTGGGTGAGAGGGCAATGGAGTTTTGTAGTATTTGTGAATGCTAAGCTTCAAACTCATCGTCTTCTCCATGGTGAGCCTTCTATTTATAAGGCTGGGTACATGAATAAACATTTGTTTATTCATGCAATAAGTCCTACAAAAAGTAGCCATTTGACATATTCATTGAATCCAACACTTAAGTTGCCTTTTTCGTCATGATATCCAATAATGTCAACTTGCTTCGGTAAGTGTGGCAGGATAGAGCTGATTTCAGACAAGTGGGGTATTCATCAGAATTTCTGATAAACCACTTCATCAGAAATTCTGGTGAACAAATCATCAGAAAGTCCTGATGGTCAGAATCGTCAGAAACTGATGATATTTCATCAGAAATATCATCAGATCCATCAGAAATGACCTTCTCTGATAATCCAATTCAGTTCTTGATCAACTTGTGATTCTTTGAAGTAGATGTTGTGCATTTCAGTTGTCCTATCCGATCTTCTTCTTCTTGTTGTGATCTTCAGGACTGTTATCTCTTCATAGATCCAGTTGATTGTGATTTTCTTCAATACTTACAAATAAAGTTTCCTAACAACCTTTGTAAATATCAAGAGGACTTTTGGGGTAAGGGTTAGGCTTGGGTTAAAGGTAGGTGGTTGGGTTAGTGGTTAGTAGAAAAGGGCGAAAGGCGTAAAAAGCATCGGTTTTCGTAAGACCTTTTATTTTTATAACTTTTTATTTTAATGAAGCATTTCTTCAAACAAAGTTCTTTCTGATGAACTTGTTTGTTTTATTTCTTGGCTTCATTATTCTTCAAATTTGTTTTTAACTTCAAGAATTGTCATATGAAAAACCGAGCTTTTTACTAAAATAAAGGGTTTAAAATGAAAAAGGGTTTTGGTGGGTAAAAAGGGTGTTTGATTTGGGTTAAGAAATAAAAAGGTTTAGGCTTAAAGGGGTTAACTATGGAGATTTTGGGTAGGTGGTAAAAAAAAGGAAAAATAATGGTGTTGAAAGAAAAAGGGTTAGTCCTAATGCCTCCATCATTTACTTACTTGGGTTTAAGTTGGTAAGGACCGGGAATGTATCGTCATGGCAAGTTCTAGAGTCGTAAGAAACCAAACGGCTATTCACACAAGAAACGAAAAATGAGCATTTAGTTTAAAAATGTGTATTTATATGCTCAATAAAGGCTCAAAACTCACTTTTTGTGGGAATGGGTTTTTATGTGATCAAGTATATATAATCAAATTTTAACTAGATTTGTCATGCCGTTTCATAATTTTATTATGTTGGTTCTTTTTATCACGATGCTATCGGTTGTAAATTTGTAAAAATATAACCTTTTTAGAATTTGTAATTCCCAAATTAAACCAAGACAAGTAAAAAAATGAAAAGATTTTGAAAAAATTTGGGGTGTTTAGCGGTTCCAATAGAGTTTTGTGTAATGCTTGTAATTAGGACTTGCAAAATTCAAGGTTTTAGCACCCCCCCCCCACACACACACACTTAAATTACACGTTGTCCTCAATGTGTCCCAAAAATAAGTTTTTAGGTTGATTGAATGTGTAAAAGTGTGTTTAAAAACAAATTTTTATGTTACTGGGCATCTGGACACGGCCCCGTGTTAGATGAACATGGCCCCGTGGTCAGATTGCCAGTAACGAGAGCTTACAGAAGGTGGACACGGGGGCGTGTCGGCTGGACACGACCCCGTGTTTGGCCAAAATCTGCATATTTTAGACAAACAGCAGGTCTGGGGCAATGGGCACGGGGGCGTGTTGGCTGAACACGACCCCGTGTGGACAAACTGCAAAGGTGCAAAACAGGTTTCTGGCTTCGGTTTTCCTGTCCCGGCTTTAGTAGCACTAATGTTTAGTGCTCTAAGCCTCGTATGTACCTGTTTAACTAATAAATACCACACCAATCATAACAAACATCCTAAATTACCAAAGTTAATAATCCACACCACAAGTTAAAAAGAAAAAGAAATGCAGAAATTAAAAAGAGTTAAAGAAAGTAAATTGTTCAACAAGCGGCACGCAGGCCTGAAATTGTTAGTAACATAAGGGGGTTAACCTGTGGGACCTCCAACTGTGGGATTCTATCTTCTACTCCTCCCGTTCAATCCATGTCCTCGTCTTCATCGTCATCATCATCTCCTCCGTGGCCCGCCATATACTCCCGGATGTTTCCAATGTCATCCTGTATGTCGGAGATGTTTCTCTCTATTGCTCCGACCTGGGTGTATGTGTTGCTAGCCATGTTATAGGTGTTCCTGGTGTACATAAGGTTTTCCTGCAATAAATCATGTAAGCTTTGAAAGTTAGGAAAACCGCCTCCTTGTGAGGAGGATTGACCCGGATCACCCTGGGGCTGGTAGTGGTACTGAGGAGGAGGATGGACGGGTGGAGCGTGTAAGACTAGTGCTTCTTGCGGGTTCCATGCATGCCCTTGAACTCTTTGAAAGCTGACCGTCCCATCTTCCGCTTCGTAAATCAGGTTCATTGAGCGGCAAATGACCATATCCACTCGCCCTAACCATGGTCCTTTGCGGAAGGGAAGGACCTTGGCATGTTCACGAAGTGTTTAAAGAGGCGGTATATCCACCCTCCAAAGAAGATAGGAGTCGGGGGAGTAGCTAGCTGGTTCAAATGCATGTTTCGGAGCAGGAGGTATGGAACATCAAGGTTGACCTGGTTGTGGATGCAATGAAGGACTACTAGATCCCGCAAACCTACAACACCGCTGCTGTCGTGCCGTTGGCTAAGAGAGTAAGTGAGGACCCTGTGGATGTAGCGATAAAGAGGGTCTCTCAACTGGGTACTCTTAGTTCGGCTCGGATTGTAGTTGCCTTCTCCTATTTGAGCCCACGCAGCTTGGCGGTCATTTTCCCTGATCTCGCGGAGACCGCCGGTGTTTTCCTCATCCCCATCATCTTCTTTCGCATACAACCCCACCAGAGCCCCAAATTGAGCAATTGAGATCCGGTATGTGGTTCCTCCACAGCGAAACTCCACCCCTTCATTGTCAAACGGCTCGGCTCTTGTGTTGAAGACGAGCGTGCTGTAGAATTCCATGATGTATTCATGCACAGAGTGAAGCCGAGTGCAAAGGGTAGCTCGTAGTGGGCCGGTGACAATGTTGTTGAATCGGTCCAATTGGTTCACTGCCTCAAGAGTGTTTGTGCACACTTGTCTGGGGTTCTCCTTGGGCCTAGTCCTTAACACATCATAACGAGCTTGAGCCGCCAACTCGTTAGCATTGAATCAAGTGAATTTCTTGGCCATCTGAAAGAAAACATCAAACAATTAGTGTAGGATCGAATCGTGACCCAAATGAGTCGTTCAGAAGAGTTCGTATCTATACGAAAGGCGAAAACAGACGTATAGACAAAGAAACAGCTTAATTCACACTTTAAACGTCTTGTATATTGATTTAACACTGTGTACAATCAGAAGAGAAACCGGCAGCACCTCGGTATCACAATCTAATTTCGTTACAAATGACAAATTAGACACCCCTATATATAGCCTTGAAATTCCGCATGGAACTCAACTTCACATCTCAAACGAAATTACGAAACATAATTCCGTACGGAATTATGTTTGAATCTTTCATGCGAAATTAAAGTTTTGTCTTATATTTACATGTTGTTTCACGTGAAGTTTCAATATCATGATGTCATCTTTATGATGCCATCATTGAATATGATGACATCATGCTTGATCAGATCCACAACGCAACCAAGACTCGATATAAGACGAAGACGACAGATGTATGCACCAACAGACTCCCCCTCAGATGTTGACGAGTCTTAAGTGTCGAGTCTTCTCAATCTTCAGTCTTTATCAGTCTTTATCACTCTAACATTCTTCAACTAATCTCCTCCTCGAATGATGTAACTCTCTCTTGTATTCTTCAGGATCAACAGCTGGTTCTACCAACTTTCGACTTTCTTTCTCTAACAGACTCCCCCTTAACTTGTACTGGGATCGTAGTCTGGCTTTCACAGGATCAGGTATCGCAACCTGGCTCACCTGCATATTCTCTACCCAAAACATAAGTTTCATAAAAGATAAGATATAACAAATTTAGAACCTTTGCTAATCACTTGAATACACAACTCTGAATACATCATTTTCAATTATTGAACAAAAAGATTTATCATGAAAGTCACTGATGAACCACTTGTATGAATATCATTTTTCATTTCAAACATCTTCAAACAAACTTTCCCAAACCTGTTCGTCATGTTTAGCACTCAGAATTTTGAAAATCAGCTCTTCAATATCAGTTGTCTAAAATCTTTTTGGATTTTTGAATGAAATGAAATACAGTAAAGAAATATTTACAGACACTATTTTTGTGAGTTTGTGTAAGAGGATCATATCAGTTCTTGACAAGTCACAAGTACCGTTGAGCTTAGATACACATTAAGAATTAAACAATTCACTTAGATTGCCGATATACTGATCCACTTAAATTTTCACACAAATTTCAACTGATTCAGGATACGAATTAGGTGAATTAAGGACTTAAACTCATTCATGTGTCCCACCTCTTGAATATACTCCCGTATCCAGATCCCAATATTCAGTCTTACAGGTAAGTATACCACAGATGATATCTGTAAGGGGGATAAATTATAAAACCATGAGAGCTCAGGTCAGAACTTCCGTTCAGGAGAGAGCTCAGGTTTGACTTTAGGTGTGTCCCCTTTAGAGGATCTTTTTTACAACAGCAATGATTATCAATTTTATTGTTTCATCATTTTTGCTGAGGGCAGCGCTATATTTCAAGCAAGCAGAAAGTATTCTCCGGGGACTAGGCCATTGCTTCCGCAAAATCAGAAGTCCCGGGATAATACCCTAGATATCACTGAGCATAAAGACCTAGTATCTCAGAAAGAGGGATCCTTCAAACGAGATTTCAGGGGTTACCTATATATCCAAGTAGTGTTCCCCACGAAATAAGCAAGTTTGAATTTAAGTTTATATCCCAAAAAATTTTACTAAATGTGTAAAAACCTATCGGCATATCATCAGTGAGACCGTTTAACGCTATTTAATCATTACATTTCTTTAGCATACTGTAACTGTCTACTGATGTACTATCATTTCCTCTTTTCATACACCAAAACTCATTTTTGAATTTTATCATGTTTTTGCCTTTTTCAAATTTTCTAATGTTTTTGGATTTTCTGAAAATTTTTACTCCCCATAAAATGCAAATATATTCAAAGGAAATTTGAAAACAAACTGTACAAGTAAATTGACAACCGATATCGAATCGCTTCAATTCGCCATTCACTTGGCATAAACAATCAGAACTCCCCCTCACAACAAACTATTTTCCCATTGTGATTTCAAAACACTTAAGTTTGTTTTAATCAAATGGTTTTTCCGGAAAATTAGTTTTGTTGATTTTCAAACCACTTGTAGGTTAGGGGATAAACTCATCATTTTGTTCTCCAAAAAACCACTTGTAAGTATGGTCCAATCAAGTTCAACTTAATGACCTTGATTAACCATTTAAAGATGAAAACCTTCTTCAACCACTTACAGGTTCACTCACCAACCATCCCATTTGTAAATCAAAATATAACAATATAAAGATATCACCTGTAGATTTACCAACCAAACAATTCAAGAATGATGCCGATTCCTGCTCCACACTTACCAACCTGGGAGCTCCGGCAAGTCAGGATTTTTAGTTAGGAAAAACTTTCCCCCAAGCCTGACCAGCCTTGGGAGATTCTGGTACACACCTATCCCACCAACATTTTGATTTATAAAATTCTTTTGCACCCTTCACTTTTCCATCAACCATCTTTCCAAAGATGTGTTTGACTTTCCCACTGAAAGCCTTTTCAGCATCAAATTATTTCTTATCAGCAAAGAATTGACCTGATATCTCAAATCTACCTTTTGATTTTAGATTATCTTTCGACAATGGCGGAAAGTTTTTCTCGTTCAACTCAGGATCGGAATTATCAACCTTTTTCTCAACACATGACTCCTCTGATTTTATGGAATCAGATTCATTGTCAGAACTTCTTTCAGATTTTACAACCCATTTTTGTTTGTTTAAATCAACTCTTCTTTTGTAAAAACGTTTTGAACTTTCACCTTCTTCAGAAGTTAAATTTTCAAACACTTTCGATTTCTCAGTTGGTTGTTTCTTCTCAAAGACAAGTTTTTCTTTCAGTTTTGAGTTAGAAGTAACTTCCTGTTTTGTGTTGTTGAACTGTTGGCAATTCCAAGCAATATGTCCAACTTTTTGGCACTTAAAGCAAGTTCTTCTGTCAACTCTTTGAGCAAACTTCTTCACATTCCTCTTTACCTCAGCAAGAAACTCTTGGTTTGACTGTTTCCAGAAGGTTTTCTTCTGCTCATCTTCACAACTTCCACCTGCAACAAATTTTATTTTTGATTTATAATTTTTCTCATTTTTATAATTTTCTGAAGAACTAAAACAAAGGCCTTTCTTTTTGAAATTACTGTTATGGTTTGGTTTCTTTTGAATTTGAAATTACTGTTATGGTTTGGTTTCTTTTGAAAACCATAACCAGAACTGTAACCCTTTTTCTTGTTCAATCTCTGTTGAACTCTTGAAGTGTACTTTTTAGGTTTTTCATTAAGATTTAAATCTTTTATTTCAGAAATATTAATTTCTGTTAATTTGAAAACCTGTTTGATCATTTCAGTTTTGACACTTCTTATTGGAAATTCCTCATCAGAATATAATTTGTCTGAATCATTCAAAGTATAAGCCACTTTGATTGGTTCGTCACTCAAATTAGATTTTGATAACATGAATTCTTTATTGTAAACCCTTTTAACCGGTGAACTCGGACTCTTTTCTGACGAACTCGAACTTTCAGACTTAGACTCCGGTTTTGACTCTTCATCCGTATCCAACACCTGATCAACCACTTTCTTTAATAACTCAGACTCATGATCAGTGTCAGACGCTGTAAATGTAACATCAATATTGTCTGGTAATTCATCAATGATTTCAGACTTTAACTTGATGTTGACTGCCTTTTTTAGACGCTCCTCATTAGGATTCCTGGGAGAATAACTTTCATGGATCGGGGGCGGACATCTGTTATACTTGACACTTGGTTTCTTACCAGTATCATTATCTTCAGTCTTTTTCTCCATTAATGCCTCAAGACCTGCAACAGTAGGATAAACACGATCAATCAAATAATCACAAGTAGTGTAACTCAACAGTAATCGTTTAATCCTTTCACTCTCAATCTTCTCAAGTTCCACTTCTTTCTTCAACTTAGCACAATCTTCGATGTAATCATTCATGACGCTCTGCTTTGTCATTAATGTTGCACTCATTTTTTCCATTGCATTTTCGATTTCTGAATTCGTTCTTTTCAGACTATCAACTGTTTTGTTGAGCACATCATACGACTCCTTCACGTACTTCACATCAGACAGTAAATCTTCTTTAATTTTCTCTAAATCAACAATTTTCTTATCTTTTTCCTCACAGAATTTACACGATTCTAAACACTTCACACATGGTTTTTCAACTTCAACTATTTTTTCAACTATCTTTTCAACTTCAACAACTTTTTCAACTTCAACAATCTTTTCTACTACTTTCTCAGTTGCTGGTTCAACATTCGCTTCTCTAGCTTCTGTTTTTGTCTTTTCATCAGCTAGCCTTCTTGCTGCTTCCAGCTCTTTCTTCAATCTGGCAATCTTCTTCTGATTCAGCATCTCCATTTTATCTGCAAAAAACAAATTAAAACTAGTAGGATCTATGCCTTTTCTAGCTTTGTTGAGATGTTCTTCCTCATCATCAGTATCCACATCACTTCCAAGATCTGGAAAAATCGGGATTCTTTTCTGATTAATCTCATCTTCACCCTGAATTCTAGCAACAAAACCTGAACCAGATGGAATGTATTTATCCCAGCTAAATCCTTCAGCAACAAATTCATCATCTTGATCAATGATACTAAAATAAGCTTTTCTATTTGCATCTTCGATCATTTTCCTTTTGTCATCCACAATTGGCCGAGCATGTGCAGTTTGTGGTTCCTTTTGTTGAGTAATCTGATGAAAAATTGATTTCTGATAATAATTGTTCTCTTCTTGATTCCCGGTAGATTCTTGGTTTTTGCATTCTCGTTTAAAATGACCTTTTCCTTTGCAACGGAAACAAGTGACTTTCGATTTGTCAAAACCCAATGGAGAAGTAGCCATTCCTCGAAACTCATCTCTGCCAGTAATTTGTTGAAACTATTCTGCCCTCCTCCAAGCACTAGCCAAACACCACTTCACATCCATCAACTCAAGTTCCTCTGCGTCAATTTGGTCATAATCTTCTTTGGTAAGCATCGGATTTCCAATTCTACCACCAATCAGGCTTTCATATGATTACAACATAGCAACATGTGATGCCATGTGTTGCTTTGTTATTTCCGGAGACAGATCTTGACCATTTTGAATGTTCAAAGTGATGTTGCATTGAAGATTTGTTGAATTCGGTTGTTGAGGACTTTATGTTGTAAAGTTTGGATCAAAACTTGAATACAAGGACGAAGATCCACCACTCTGTGTCACATTACTACCCTTTGTTCCTGATGAACTATCAGCACTAAAACCAGTTTGGATCTTTGGACTAGGGTTGGGGGTAGCCTCAAACTTGTTCCCTCGATAATACAAACTGACATCTTGTTTGGCATTTGGATTCGTCATTATAGCAGTTTTCTGAATATCCAGCTCCTGTTCTTCAATCTTTTGAATAAACTGTGCCAGATTCATACTCTCAGACTTTCTTGTGTGTTTTAAAATCATCAAATAAGTTCCCCACTTATGTTGTGGTAGTGCTTCAGCTAGTTTATTGACCCATTCATCATCCTCTTTCTCAATGTTAAATCTTTTCATTTCCAATACTAGATGACAATATCTATCAATGGTCTGCTTTGTTGTTTCATGGTCGAAAGCCGAAAACATATCAAATGATTTCTTCAATAACGCCTTTTTGTTTTTAATCATATCCGCGCTTCCTTTGAATTTCTGAATCAATGCTTCCCAAATTGACTTAGCTGTATTATCATGTTGGAGCAAAACAAATATATCTTCTTTAATTGCTTGTTGAAGAATACTTATCATCATTTTCTCACTTGTAAATTTCAATTTGTCACCCTCAGAATAGTCACAAATAGCTTTTTCAATCCCACGTTCATTCTTTGTTTTTCATAATCTTTCAACAATGAACACCATGCATCAAATTTATAAGCTTGCACCCAATTCTCGAATCGATTTTTCCATCCTTGAAAATCTTCAATATACATAAGTTTTGGTGGTTTCTGGTGAGTTCCTGTTTCATTCTCACTGTACACTGTTTCAGCAGCAGTAACAGGTGCAATCGGTGTAGCAAATGCATTGTAGAAATCCTCGTCCATGTTTCAAAGTCAAAGTTTTACCAACACAAACTTTCTTGTTTCAAAAACTACTGGTCTCAAACGAGCTATATCACTTTGTAACACACCTTGAATCACCTACAAACAAACAAACGATCAGTTTAAACGGACTGTGTGTTGATGAAATCAATCTAAGACTCGTTGTCAAAGATTTGCGAACTAGTTTTAATGTTGTTGAAGTGAGATCACTTAATAAATGGGTCGAACAAAACAAAATGAATTCAGTTGGGCCTTCACTAATCGGGTAGATATTGGGCTGAGAACATTGTTTTTACAATTTATGATCACATGGACTTCAATCAGTGACCAACAAATATTTAATATCACAAGCAAACAATATGGCCGACAAAAAAATTATCTTTCAAAACTCTATGATTGGGCCGCAAATATTTATCATATGGATCAGATTAATTCTTGCCGACACAACTCACATGCACAACTGAATGGTGGCAGACAACTGTTAATACTTAAAACAAATTGATTGGGCCGATTAGTTTTGATCCTTATCTTGTGAATTAATTTTCAACACATGCAACTATTGAAATTTGAAAATTATGAACTGACAACACTACTAATTTGCATGTAATATAATTGGACCGTTGAAATATGATTCACGTGGCTGCTGAGAAACTTTCGAACGAGATTACAACTTTCACACGGAATTTCACAGTAATTCCGCACGAGATTATGGACACATGAAACAGAATTAAATTTTTTAAGCTGAATTATGTTTTTTTCAAGCGAAATTAAGATTTTTCAAATGGAATTATCTTATTTCGTGCGGAATTAAGCTGACGTCACGTGTTTTCGAACACAAAATCTCAGATTCCTCTCAAACGGCTAGGAATTCGGATCTGAAACTTGGTAGGGTTGTATAATAGGTGTTTTCGCACAACATATCAAAAACTCATCCGATTTGCACCATAGAAACTCGTTCAATCTTGAAAAGAAGGTGTAGAAGACATAAATTGTGATGAAAACAGGCTGTTTTGGTATGAACTCCTCGTCCTGAGCTCTGATACCACTTGTAGGATCGAATCGTGACCCAAATGAGTCGTTCAGAAGAGTTCATATCTATACGAAAGGCGGAAACAGACGTATAGACAAAGAAACAGCTTGATTCACACTTTAAACGTCTTGTATATTGATTTAACACTGTGTACAATCAGAAGACAAACCGGCAGCACCTCGGTATCACAATCTAATTTCATTACAAATGACAAATTAGAAACCCCTATATATAGCCTTGAAATTCCGCATGGAACTCAACTTCACATCTCAAACGAAATTACGAAACATAATTCCGTACAGAATTATGTTTGAATCTTTCATGCGAAATTAAAGTTTTGTCTTATATTTACATGTTGTTTCACGTGAAGTTTCAATATCATGATGTCATATTTATGATGTCATCATTGAATATGATGACATCATGCTGGATCAGATCCGCAACGCAACCAAGACTCGATATAAGACGAAGACGACAGATGTATGCACCAACAATTAGCAAGAAACAGTGAAAAATTCAAAAAAAAACTAAAAACAATCGGCTGAACACGGCCCCGTGTTCAGCGGACACGCCCCGAGTTTGCCAGAATTAGGTTGGACACGCCCTCGTGCTCAGCGAGCACGACCCCGTGTCCAGGCGTCTGTTTGCCAAAAATCCCATTTTTTACCCGGTCCCGAAAACTTGAAAATTTTTGGTCCAGTAGGGGTGGTTTTCCCCGAAAATGAAACCCCAAGTGCCGTTTTTCTCAAAACAAACCGTTTACCCCTTCAATTTTATCTTTTTAGGTTCAAAAACAAGGGTTTGGGGTTTTTGTGAGAAATCGGACAAATCTACAAACAATATAAGTTGATTTACTTCCTATAACATGTATCTATACTAATGCTAACAGATCTAAGCAAAAATTTGAGGTTCGATCCGGTTGAAGTTCAAGAACCCTAGATTTTTCCCCAAATTTTTGATGTTAAACTACATGCAAGTGCTTAATCTAACTACTAATGATGATAGAATCATACCTTGATGTTGTTAGAAGTAGAGGAGACGTCGAAATCTTGAAGAAAAATCACCGGAACCAGAGAGTTTGTGGGGAAACGGGGTGTGTGGAATGAAGAAACTGTTTTGAAAAAGGGTTTTTATCCCGACAGTTGCGTGGACATGGCCCCGTGCTCGCTGAGCACGGCCCCGTGGGCGGGCAATTTTAAATTTTTTTTTAAGTGCTCGGGTGAGTGCCCTGTTTTCCCGAAACTTTGGTTTTAGAAATCTTACCGATTTAGATGTTCTCCCGATTGTTCGTAACTTACCAGGTATGATGTTGATGCCTTTATTCTTTGACCGTTTGAAGCGAGATTTCTTCTTCCTCATCCTCAATGAATCGTTGATATAGCTTTAGCCGTTGGCCATTAACTTTGAATGGAATTCCATTATGAGATTTAATTTCTACTGCACCGTGTGGGAAAATATGGGTGATGGAAAAAGGTCCTGACCACCTAGACTTTAATTTACCAGGAAATAATCGAAGTCGTGAATTAAACAATAGAACTTGATCTCCTACTCGAAATTCATTAGGTTTAATGTGTTTATCATGCAAGTTTTTCATTCTTTCCTTATAAATTTCGGAGTTAGAGTATGCATAATTCCTTAATTCGTCTAATTCATTTAATTGACAAAATCGATTTTTACCGGCAAATTCTAAATCCAAGTTTACATTTTTAATTGCCCAGTAGGCCTTGTGTGCAATTTCTACTGGCAAATGACAGCTTTTTCCATAGACGAGCTTATATGGGGTTGTACCTATTGTTGTTTTATAAGCAGTTCGAAAAGCCCATAAAGCGTCATCTAATTTATCGGCCCATTCTTTTTTATTTAATCCTACGGTTTTTTCGAGTATTCTTTTTAAACCTCTATTAGTCACTTTGGTTTGTCCGTTTGTTTGAGGGTGATATGCCGTTGAGACCCGGTGATAGACCCATACCTTGTTAAAAAAAAATTCGAGTTGATGGTTACAAATATGGGTACCTCTATCACTTATTAATGCTTTAGGTGTTCCAAAACGAGAGAATAATTTTTTTCAGAAATATTACCATGACTCTTCCATCATTTGTTGGAAGTGCCTCGGCCTCGGCCCATTTAGACAAGTAATCTACTGCCATAAGTATATATTTGTTTCCTTTTGATGGTGGGAAGGGTCCCATAAAGTCGAGTCCCCACACATCAAAAATTTCACAAACAAGAATGTCATTTTGTGGCATTTCGTTTTTGGAAGAAATATTACCTGATCTTTGGCAAGCGTCACATGTCTTGACAAGACTTTGGGCGTCTTTGTAAATGGTTGGCCAATAAAATCCTAAATCAAATACCTTTCATGCCGTACTAGCGGCACCATGATGTCATCCGTATGGACCTTCATGACAATGACGGAGAATTCATCTTGCTTCACTACCATGTACGCATCAGTGGATGAGTTGATCGGCACATATTTTGAAAAGATGAGGATCTTCCCAAAAATAATGCTTTACATCGGCAAAGAATTTCTTTCTTTGATGATGTGGCCATCCTTTCGTGACTATACCGCTAGCTAGGTAGTTAGCATAGTCGGCGTACCATGGTTCTTCTCGGTATTCCACCATTTCCAGGGATTCCGTTGGGAACTTTTCGTTGATTTGCTCGTCCCTGGTTGCCTCCAAAGCTGGGTTTTCTAAGCGCGAAAGATGACCTGCTGCGGTGTTTTCTGCTCCTCTTTTGTCTTTGATTTCAATGTCGAATTCTTGGAGGAGTAGAATCCACCGAATCAAACGTGGTTTAGCATCCTGTTTCTTGAAGAGATATCGAATGGCTGCATGATCTGTATAGACTATTGTTTTAGAAAGAACAAGATAAGAACGAAATTTATCAAAAGCAAATACCACGGCTAGTAACTCTTTTTCTGTTGTTGTGTAATTTTCTTGTGCATCGTTAAGTGTTTTACTAGCATAATAAATTGGGTGAAAATCCTTATCTTTTCTTTGTTCCAAGACGGCTCCAACTGCAAAGTCACTTGCATCACACATGATTTCGAAAGGTAATTTCCAATCAGGCGCTATCATGATAGGTGCATTGACTAGCATTTCTTTTAGTGATAGAAATGCTTGATTGCAATCCTTGTCAAAGATGAAAGGGGTATCTTTTTCAAGTATTTTGTTAGAGGTCTTGAGATTTTAGAGAAGTCCTTGATAAATCGTCTAAAGAATCCGGCATGCCCTAGGAAACTTCTGATAGCTCTAACGGAGGATGGGGGTGGTAACCGAGAAATAGTGTTTATTTTTGTTCGATCAACCTCCATTCCTTCGCTTGAGATTTTGTGACCGAGTACTATTCCCTCCGTTACCATGAAATGGCATTTCTCCCAATTAAGGGCGATGTTAGTTTCCTCACATCGGGATAGCATTCGTTCAAGGTTATCGAGGCATTGGTCGTATGAATCTCCAAAGATAGAAAAGTCGTCCATGAAGACTTCCATTGTCTTTTCTATCATATCATGGAAGATGGCCACCATGCAACGTTGAAAGGTTGCGGGGGCATTACATAGACCAAACGACATGCATCGATAAGAAAAAGTTCCATAGGGACATGTGAATGTTGTCTTTTCTTGGTCTTCAGGTGCTATCGGGATTTGAAAGTAACCCGAAAAACCATCTAAGAAACAATAAAATTTGTGACCGGATAATCTTTCTAACATTTGATCAATAAAAGGCAAAGGAAAGTGATCTTTCCTTGTTGCTTCATTTAATCTACGATAATCTATACATACCCTTCATCCTGTGAAGGTTCTCGTTGGTATTAATTCATTTTTCTCATTTGTTATTACCGTCATACCTCCTTTCTTTGGAACTACTTGGACGGGACTTACCCACGGACTATTGGAGATAGGGTAAATAAGTCCGGCGTCAAGTAATTTGATGACTTCGTTTTTAACCACTTCTTGGACATTTGGATTTACCCTACGTTGTTGTTGTATTACCGATTTATAGTCATCATTCATTAAAATTTTGTGCGTGCACATGGAAGGACTTATGCCTTTAATATCTACAAGCTTCCAAGCGATCGCATTTTTGCTTTTTTTCAAAAGCGGAATTAATTTTTCTTTTTCTAAACTACTTAATTTAGACGAAATAATTATAGGTGATTTACCATCTTTGTCTAGAAAAGCATATTCCAAACCTTTTGGGAGTTCTTTGAGCTCAAGAGGTGGGTCTTTAGGAGACTCCTTATTTAGTTGCTCATTTTGATCAAGAGCTTTAAAATTTTGTTCTATGGCGACCTCTTCTTCAACAAAGTGGTAAATTTCTTCTCTTGTATCGGGTGGTTCATCTTCATCTTCAATTAGGGGGTCATTATTACCGAATGGATATTTCATTGAACGCTCAAGATCGACACTTCTTTTAAATGCCCCTAATTGAATAGATAGATTGTTGTACTTCCGGTTTTTCAAAGCTTCGTGGGTTTTTACAAAGGGTCGTCCCAACACTAGAGGAGCGTCATCAAGGATGACAAAGTCGGTTGGGATTACCATTTGATTTGTTTGGACCAAGATATCCTCAACTACACCGATTGATTTTATTACTTTCCGATTGGATAGAAAAATGGGTATTTAAAGTGGAGAAAAATCACTAATACTTAATTTTTCGAAAATGTAGCTAGGCATTATATTAACGCAAAGATCTTTATCAATTGTGATATTACTAATAAAGGAATTTTGAAAAAAAAATATGGAACTGGTGTAATGTTAATTTCAAATGGATCTTCTTTTATTAGCGAAGCTTGATCATTTGTTAACTTAATGCTTAACGTTTCGTCAATTTTAGTGTTAGTGTTTAGCTCTTTTAAAAACTTAGCATGAGTGGGTACTAAACAATGATTTTCGAAAGAAGGTGACAAGAGATTAATTTCTTCAAAATTAGACTCTTCTTGAATTTTAACGTTGTCGGACTCACCCTTTTCGATGTTTAACTCATGTGTCGGTTTTTCACTTACTTGTTCTTCCATTTTTACATTTTCAACTATCTCTTTCTTATTTAATTCTTCTCTTGCGCGGGACTCCTCTTCCCTTGCGCGAGATTCTATTATGCAACGTTCGATAGTTTTAATTTTTTCTATTATCCTATCGGCTATGTCGGTGATAGAGTAAGGATCAGGATCCTCAAAGCTCGAATCCGGATGTTCGATCCTTTGTTCCTCATAATACTCATAGGAAGTAGATGGTTCAGACCAGTGTTCTTCATTGTAAGTATATGATGGATAAGGTTCGTAATTTTGTTCTTCATAGTACTCATATGAGGTGGGTTGTTCACGCCATGGTTCCTCATAATAAGCATATGAAGGTGGAGGCTCATATATTGGTTCCTCAAAGTATGAGTATGAAGGCTCATACCTTGGTTCATCAAAATATGAGTATGAGGGAGGAGGTTCATACCTTGGGTCTTCATAGGGTGTGTATGAAGTGGTTGGCTCGTACCTGGGCTCCTCATAGTAAGTGTATCAAGTGGATGGTTGAAATAAGTCACAATATTGAACCGAGTGCGGGTCACCACAAATGGTGCAATAGTCTTCCCTATAATCATCCTCCTCATAGGTGTAGTTGTAGCCTCTTGAGTATTGATCCATAAGAATCACTCAGCAGACCACAACAGAATCTCGAGACCAGAAAACAAAAATAAAAACGGAAACAGAGGCTGGACATGGCCCCGTGTTCAGTGAGCACGGCCCGTGTTCAGGTTCTGTATCTGGGCGTTTGAATTAAAGTGACTGGTTTTGTGCAGCACGGGGGCGTGTTCAGTGAGCACGACCCTGTGTTCAGACTCTGTATCTGGGTGTTTGTGAAAAAAATGAAGCACGGCCCCGTGTTCAGGCTACTGTAAATGCAAAAACTAACTAAAATGCAGAAAAATGCGCGCGTTTTAAAAATGTTTTGAAAAAAACTGATTAGGCCGTCGATTTTAAGCTTTCTTAAAATCCTTGTGTCCCCGGAAACGGCGCCAAAAACTTGATGCGTGTGTGGTGGTTATATATTTTATGTATATTTTTAGCCCTTTTTACACTTTAGTCAAGTTTTAAATTTATAAAACACGATATTTTACTAAACCAAACACACATATGGGCAAGTGCACCCATCGTGAGCGTAGTATAGTGTTGGTAAGATACTAAGGTCGTCCAAGGACACAAGAGCTTTTAGTACTGGTTTATCCTCAACGTCTAATCAAATCAAAAATTTAGAAAAAGGTTTTAAACTAGAAAATAAAAACTAAAAATGCTGAAAAATAAAAATAAAACAGATAGACAAGATGAATCACTTGGATCTGACTCGCCTTTAGTGTAACCTTTGATTATTTTCGAACTTTTGCACTTTTTAAGAGATTATCTTAGTTATAGTAGTAGGCCCCTCTTTTGAAGGTGACGTTACCCTCAACCCAGTAGTTTGAGTCAGCAAGGATACAATCCTAAATGGTTAGATTATTGAAAGATAATTAATTAAGTTATTAATGCATAATGTGGTAGGCCCCTCTTTTGAAGGTGACGTTACCCTCGGCTAAGTAGTTGAGTCAGCAGGGATACAATCCTAAATAGCCAGGTTAAAGTTTTAATATTAGTTTACATATGAGGGGATCAAGGAGTTCGGACCCCCGCCATCCAATACCGGTTGGTATTGAAGGAGGTCCTACTAAACTTGACCCAGGTCCTTGCAGGATCTATACATTGAACAAGGCAAGACTCTTACCAAACCATTCCCTTAACCCCCGACCAGGTAGCCAACATATCTCCATATAGACCGTGGAGATATGAATGTTGTAAATCTTTTATTTTATATAGACAGTAAAATAATGCCAAGACACCACGGACAAATGATAAGAAAGATTCACCTTCAACATAAGAAACTAGTTATTAAAGTCATTAATACATAATCAAATAAAAAGTACAAAAAGATTAAAAATAAAAAGTATTACACTAAACACTTGTCTTCACCAAATGATGTAAGAGACTTAGGCAAACATGGCATTTGATTGTCAAGAACTCTTACGATCAATCTTGGATCCCGAGACTACTCACACACTCTATGATGGATGATGGATGATGGTGGTGGATGTGGGTTGTGATGGTGGTGGTGGGTGGGTGAAGTGTGAGAGAGGTGGTTTGCCAAGGGATGGTTTGCAAGTGAGCCAAGCACCCCTATTTATAGCCTGCACAGAAGCCCGGACATGGCCCCGTGTTCATTGGCCACGGCCCCGTGTCCACCCATCTTCTCTGTCTTCATTAAATGCAGTTTGTCTGCATTAGTTGACCACGCCCCCGTGTCCGCTGGGCATGACCCCGTGTGTAGAAGCGTATCTGTACTATCAAGATTTGCCTAGATTCTGCGAATCTTTGCGTTGACCATGGCCCCGTGTCCGCTGGGCACGCCCCCGTGGTGGGTGATAGAAGCTTCTACAACTTTGTCCTTTCTGCAGACACTTGGGTACGCCCCCGTGTTCAATGAGCATGGGGCGTGTTCAGCCTTCTGTTCTTTTGTTTTTGCTTGGGAAGATGCTGTCGGGGGGTCGGGCATGCCACGTTTATCCCCTTTCTTGTATTATTGTTAGATTTAGCTGCATTTTTGCTTCTTTTCTCCATTTAAGCTCTTTTAACCCTGAATATACAAAAGGAAGACAAAAACACACTTTTTCCAACATTAGTACTAAAAAAGGGTTTGTTTTATGCCACATTTGATGTAATTTATATGTTGCATTTTGCACACATCAGAAATCATTTATGTAGAACTTAACAAACCCATCGGGCTGATCTACGTAACATTGATTTAAGCAATCCCCAATCCCGATTAGCTTAGTTTGAACATCACCAAAAAAAAAATTGGTGTATATGTCAGCAGCTTGGCCCTCCAACACTTTATAATTACTTTTCAACTGGGGATGCTTATATCGAGATTCATGATCATTTTCCGGTGCGTGTGATGTTGTGCTTCTATTGCAGTTTCGTAAAGAGTCATGAACTCAACAACAGTAGATTTTGAATTGCACACTTGACCAAAAAATAGTTCTCACTCTCCGACCTCAATGTCGTACGCATAAGGCCCGACAGTTCCTCCATTCTATAGTATGCCGAGATGCAAGATTCCCTGAGTGCAAAAATATCAGAAAGCTAGTCATTATCATCTAAATTGAACTCTCCAATAACCTCTTCTCATCCTGATTCAAACTCTTCGGGTGTAAGAATATTGTCCACACAACACCACAAATACGTTCTTTGAAATTGGTGGAATTGCATAGCCTAACACTAACCGATATATAACACGAAAACGCCATGCAAAACATATACATTAGAAACAACAAACTAACATGAAAAACAGTTAAGAAGGATAAAATGCCATATATCTTAAAACGCCAAACATAAAAATAAGAAAATCAACCTTCAGAGAAAGTTTATGCCTCATGTGCCACAAGCAGAACCGATGACTCGTTTCAACAAATACAACAGAAATAGCCTTCTTCATTGCTGGATCTTGGTCAGTGACAACAACTTTTGGTTGAGAACCAACAACTTTTAGAAAAACTCCCAACAACTATATATACGTATCAGCAGTTTCTGACGCCAATAATGCAGCACCAAATGTAACATTGCAGTGGTGATTGTCTATACCAGTGAACGGTACAAACACCATAGAGTATCTCCATGTGAAAACGCCATTGAGAAAATGAAACGAGAACAAAATGCCAATGCATGTAAACAGTGAAAACGCCAAAGGAAAAGAAAAATAGAATTATAAATATTACTTGTTGGAACGATAGGTGGCGTCAAACAAAATTTGTCACACCCCTTTCTAAGGCGGAAGCACGAGGTGTGATCATGAAAGGTTCTCATTGCATAAGAATGGTAAACATACTACATGCTCGTAAAAATAACTTCAAATGCCAATAACATTACGTAACTGAAAACATAGGTTAAGTTTGGAGTTTACATCACAGCATAAAACGTTGTCTGAAAAGTCTACAACATTATTCAAAGATAAACATAAACAACATCCAAGAGCAAGAGTAAGACCGCGCGCACATCCACTTTAGTTTCCTGAAATACATGTGAGTTTTTGGAAAATCGTCAACATAATGTTGGTGTGAATTCATGCAGTTTTTGTAATGAACGTTTGTATACTTTGTATGAAAACATGGTATGTAATTTGTATAAATCAAGTATTTCTGTAAGCATAAGGAAATGGAGATCGCTAATGGTTTGCAAGGCCATTAACATGTGACACGACATAGGAAGCATCCAAACCATAGGCATTTTTAGTAGTCGATTCACGACTGAGACACAAAAGCACTGCTTGGTACTAGTTATCACCAAGGGTGTGGCTGCCTGAAACCATTAGATCTAACCTTTTGTTCTGCGGTCTTAGTATGTACACGATTAATGGTGCTTCTGGTACCCTATTCGTGACATGATCTAAAGTATCATTCCTTAGTTTTTGTATCAATCATACCATAACACATGTATTTTCCCCAAGTTTAAAAAGCATGTAAGAGATTAAAAGTGGGGACATGAACTAACAACTTTGCGTTTCTTGCGCCGTAAACTTCACCGGGTTTGCTTATATAGCGTCGTGACCTATACGTGTTTTATTAACGTTAGTCACTAGACTTTTATCGCACAAGTACAAGTCACCATCTTTTATGTATTTGTTCTTTGTTGTTAAAAATAACTTATATTTTTAACTATGTATCTTACTTATATTATTTTCTCAAAAATAAATATAAGTATCTTGTATTTTTCACCCGAGTTATGTATTTTCGTCCAAAAAGACATTTTAAGTTCGCAACTTGTCCAAGTTACATAATCTTTTAAGAAATATATTTCCATAAATATATTTTCTTGTATTTGTCTAGGCATGTTGTATGTGTATTTTGTATTTTTACTCCTTAGGAGTATTTAGTGTATTTTCAAGTCCTAATACACTATTACATATAATACATACTACATACACTTAGCACAAAATTTGGTGATCAATAAATATATATTTTTCCTCAAAAATATACATACTTAATATCAAGTTTTATCTCGAAGAAATCATTGTTTCTCAACTTGAAGTTTACATAAAAATTAGGGAAACCTTGGTAAATATTTTTAGGTGAATTTTTAGGGAATAAGTTTCACCAAAACTTATATTTTTCTAAGTGTCAAAATTTTATAGAAATTTTGACATAGTTTCCCCTAAAAATGGAGGTTTCCCATGTTTTCAAAACATGTGTTTATTTTCTTTTAAAATCATCACAAACAATCATCAACTCATTCAACACTTACCGAGTGTCAAAATCAAGTAGATTACACTACATCATGAACTTGAAGTTTTTGTAAAAACTTGTAGTAACTTACCATGTTATTTCGTAGGTTTAGTTACCCTTAAAAACATGGTTATTTGTTTGTAAATCACATTATTAAAAGATTTAGTCATCTACAACTTGTAAGATGATTAATATTTCTTTTGTATTTTTCTTGTTACAATCATGTTCCTAGTCTTGTTTAAACACTAAAAATATGATTAGTTTACTTAGAAACCATGACTTTGTAAGTCTTGTAAATAAACTTGGTTTCTTGGGAAAATTATTTTTGTAATCATTTATTCACAAGATTTGTATTTTGTTTAAATCATCTTTACATATGAAAACCACTTTCATCATTCAAGTTCATGAAGACATAAAGTATGATGATCTTGGTCTTTCACAAGATCACCACCTTAACTTACTAGATCATGGGTTTAATCACCATCTATTAGGTTTCTTATGATGTCTTATACCACTAACACAAATCATCAATCACCAAGAAGCAAATCATCATCATTCAACATGTATTCTTATATTTTTAAGCTTATGTTAAAGTATCATGATCATGTTCTTTAGTGTTCTTGTGATTAACAACATTCATCATCTTTTATCCATCAAAATATGAAGTAACAAAGGGTTATGAGGGTCTTACTACTAGCACAAGGCTAGGGAAGAACACTTGGTGTTGAAGATGATAAATGGGTTTGATAATAGCAAATGAATAAGGTCCTTCAAGATCCACAAGCTCCACACTTCGTTAGACACCTTCTAGCACCTTTTAGTGGCCTTAGAATGCTTGGGAGATGAATGGAAATGGATGGTGTGTTGTGAGTGTGGGTGAGCCGAGAACAAGGGGGGGAAAAGGAGGTTGATGGTGTGTGCAAGATGAATGGGAATGGTGATACTTATAACCATGTTTAAGAAATACCCAATGTGTAATGTGTCTCATATAGTGCACACATAATCTTCCACTATATCATTTGAGATCTTATAAGATCATAGGGAATCAAGAAGGATCAAGTAGGATTTTGTTGGTGGGGTCACCCATGACCGTCCACTTTAAAAGAGGGGGGGGGGTAAAGTGTAACTTCCAATCACTACTCACATAAATAAGTTAAGGTTCAAGTGTCTTGATTAGGGATTTAATGTGTTATTATGTTATAAGAGGTGTTATGGTGTTTGGGGATCATAACTAGTTCAGAAACATTAAAACAATGCTTCTAGTATAATTTTGATGTTTCGGGTAATGTCCGGTTGTTCGGTTAGATACCGGTTCATTAAAGTGTCAAATTATTCCGTGTAGTGATCTTTAAGTACCCTTTTGTGACACTTTTAATTCCCGACACTTAGGAAAGTATTCAGGACCATTTTGCCATATTTTTACATGTTACTAACTCATTACAATGCTGAATTTTGCTGAAATATATGAAATTCAGCATTTAAAGCGTGTTTCGGGTGCCTTTTGGTGCATATTCTAGCTTTCGGAAAGTCTATATGTTAACCCTTGTATCCATTCTTGGGTTTTAATGTATTTTAGACGTTGGACCTACTCCTAGGCCCCAATTCTACTGTCTGACTGCTTTCTGCAGAATTGTTGACATAATGTGTCTTACCGGTGAGTTTACTAGTATTTCTGACGCAACGCTATCATTAATGCATAAAGCGATATTTGTAGTATAAAACGTGCATGAATTCACATGTATAGCATGTAATCAGACAATGTTAACATTTAAGCACATAATTGCAGTTATTAAGTATTAATTAAATTGTACGAAAATTACCGGTTTTGTGCCAGTTGTCACAGTCTCCCTACGTTAAAAGAATTTCGTCCCGAAATTCAGGCTGAGCTAACTCTCGCAGGAGTTTTCTTGAACAGGTGGGGGTACTTTTCTTTAAACTGGTCTTCACATTCCCACGTGTACTCCGGTCCGTGCTTAGAGTTCCAACGTACTTTGACAAGTTTGACACTACTCCTTCGGGTCTTGTTGACTTTCCAGTCTGTAACCTCAACGGGTTGTTCTGTAAATCGGAGGGTGTCGTCAATATGCACTTCATCCACAGGGATGATCACTGTTTCTTGGGTTGGACTCTTCTTGAGGTTGGATACATGAAACGTATCATGTACTCCGTTAAGTTCTTCCGGTAATTCCAACTTGTAAGCCACGGTACCAATTCTTTCTAAGATCTTGAATGGTCCGATGTATCGTGGATTCAGCTTTCCACGTTTTCCGAATCTTACTACGCCCTTCCAAGGTGAGACCTTTAACAAAACTTTGTCTCCCACTTCGAATTCTAATGGTTTTCGTCTTCGATCAGCATAGCTCTTTTGTCGATCTCGAGCCGCCTTAATGCGCTCTCGGATCTGTATGATTTTGTCGGTTGTCTCTTGCACAAGTTCAGGGCCAACCATATGTTTGTCTCCAGTGTCTGCCCAACATAATGGCGAGCGGCACTTGCGGCCATACAGAGCTTCGAACGGTGCGGCTTTTATGCTCGTATGATAACTGTTATTGTAGGAAAACTCAACTAAGGGTAGATGAGTATCCCAGGTGCCGCCTAGGTCCATAACACATGCGCGAAGCATATCTTCCAGCGTTTGTATGGTCCTTTCGCTCTGGCCGTCTGTTTGCGGATGGAAGGCCGTGCTTAGATCTAGTTGAGATCCAAAGGCTTCCTGAAAGGATTGCCAAATCCTTGAGACAAAACGTCCATCTCTGTCTGAAATAATTGAGATAGGCACTCCATGACGTGCCACGATTTCTTTCAAGTATAACTCAGCAAGCTTTCCAGTGCTATCCTTCTCTCGGATCGGTAGGAAATGCGCAGATTTTGTTAATCGGTCAACTATCACCCATATCATATCATATCCTCTAGGGGTCCTGGGTAATTTTGTTATGAAGTCCATCAAGATTTGCTCCCACTTCCACATGGGTATCTCTGGTTGTTGCAGTAGCCCGGACGGTTTTTGATATTCAGCCTTAACCTTAGCACGGGTTAGGCACTTTCCAACATAGATAGCAACATCGCTTTTAAGTCTCGGCCACCAATAGTAATCTTTCAAGTCTTGATACATTTTGTCCGATCCTGGATGGATCAAGTATCTTGACTTGTGAGCTTCATTAAGGATGACTTCTCGAATACCGCCATAGAGCGGAACCCAAATACACCCCTTAAAGTACAAGGTTCCCTCTTTGTTTGGCACCAAATTCTTCAGCATACCTCGGAGGTATTCAGCTCTACGATTCTCCATCTTAAGGGCTTCTTGTTGTGCGTCACGAATCCGTGCAGTGAGGTTCGTTTGAATAGTCATTTCCAATGCTCGAATCCTTAGGGTCTTAACCTTTTCTTTTCAGCTTAACGCATCTGCTACCACGTTTGCCTTTCTAGGATGGTACTTAATCTCACAGTCATAATCGTTCAGCAGCTCGACCCATCGTCGCTGACGCATGTTTAATTCCTTCTTATCAAATATGTGTTGTACGCTTTTGTGATCTGTGAAGATTGTACATCGAGTACCATATAAATAGTGTCGCCAGATCTTCAAGGCGAATACCACCGCGTCTAGCTCCAAGTCATGCGTGGTGTAGTTCTTTTCGTGCACTTTCAGCTGCCTTGAAGCATAATCGATGACTTTTTGACGTTGCATGAGCACGCAACCCAAACCTTGACGCGAAGCATCGTAGTATACCACGAAGTCTTCTGTGCCTTCGGGTAAGGATAGTATCGGTGCATCGCATAGCTTATTTTTGAGCAGTTGGAAGGCTTCTTCCTGCTTATCACCCCAAACGTACTTCTTGTCTTTCTGTGTAAGGGTTGTCAGCGGTTGAGCTATTTTGGAGAAATTCTCAATAAACCGTCGGTAATAGCCCGCTAATCCCAAAAATTGTTGAACTTCAGTTGGGGTTTTGGGGGCTTCCCAATTCTTTATTGCTTCTATCTTGGCTGGGTCTACATGAATGCCCTTCTCGTTCACAACGTGACCAAGAAACTGTACTTCATGAATCCAGAATTCGCACTTTGAGAACTTTCCATAAAGTTTCTCTTTCTTCAGTAGTTCCAAAATGGTTCTGAGGTGTTGCTCGTGCTCTTCTCTCGTTCGTGAGTAAATCAGGATATCATCGATAAATACAATCACGAATTTGTCGAGATATGGTTTGCATACGCAGTTCATCAGATCCATAAATACCGCTGGCGCGTTCGTCAGTCCGAATGGCATCACAAGGAACTCGAATGCCCATAACGCGTTCTGAATGCAGTCTTTGGTACGCTTTCCTCTTGGATTCTTAACTGATGGTATCCAGATCGAAGGTCGATCTTGGAATAGTAGCTCGATCCTTGCAACTGATCAAATAAGTCATCAATCCTCGGTAGTGGGTACCGATTCTTGATTGTGAGCTTGTTCAACTCTCTATAGTCGATACACATCCACAGTGTTCCATCCTTCTTCTTTACTAACAATACTGGAGCTCCCCATGGTGAGAAGCTTAGCCTTATGAATCCTTTATCCAACAACTCCTGGAGTTGCGTAGATAATTCTTGCATCTCGGATGGTGCAAGCCGATAGGGTGCCTTGGCTACAGGAGCGGCTCCTGGAACCAAGTCTAAATGGAATTCGACTTGTCGTTGCGGAGGTAGTCCTGGCAGATCTTCGGGAAAAACATCAGGGAATTCCTTCACCACAGGAATGTCTTCGAGTTTCGGCTCTTCAGCCTTTTTATCTACAACGTGCGCCAGGAAGGCAACACATCCTTTCCTTAAGCACTTCTGCGCCTTCATACAACTGATGATTCGCAGAGGCGCATCTCGTTTTTCTCCATGCACGATGAGAGTTTCATCATTCGCCAGAGGGATGCGAATGATTTTCTCGTGACAAACAACTTCAGCTTTGTTCTTGGACAACCAGTCCATTCCGACCACTACATCGAAGCTACCCAATTGGATAGGTAAGAGGTCGATGCTAAATCTTCGCTTACCAAGTTCTAATGTGCAACCTCTAACAACTTCTCTTGATTCAACAAGTTTACCATTGGCTAGTTCTATGGAATAAGGAATATCTAATCTACTCGATTCTATTCCAAGAATACGTTTAAATTCCACAGACATGAAGCTATAATCAGCACCAGTGTCAAATAGTATGGATGCAAAGTGATTGTTAACGAGAAACGTACCGATGACCACATTAGGGTCCTCGCGTGTGTTCCTTGCTCCAATCACAAATTCCCGAGCCTGAGCATTGTTCCCCCTTGGACAGTCTTTCTTGAAATGGTCCTTGCTTCTACAATCAAAGCATCCCTGGTTCTGCCCAGTCCCATTACCATTCCGGTTACCATTGCCATTTCCACCACTGTTTCTATTACCAGCACCATTGCGGTTTCCATTCCCGTTCCTTCCTTTTCCCCAACAGTCCTCAGTATGGTGGCCCAGTTTTCCACACTTGTCGCATTTTGGAACGCGACAAACTCCTTCGTGATGACGCTTGCACTGGTTGAGATGGGCAGAGTGCCCAGGTATCTTCTGGCAGGAGCGTCATTCATGGTTGCAAGAGTTTTCGCCTCCTGAGGCGGGTTGGGGTCTCGCTTCTTATTGTTGGAACCCTTGTTGTTACGTGTTGCTTGATTCAGGTTCGCATGCTTCCTTTTCTTGTCACCAGACGACTCAGCATGCGTCTCGGTCTTTTCAGTTGGGTTCAGTGATAACTTCTTCATACGAACAGCATCTTCAGTTAGGCTGACAGCCAGATTTACAGCCTGAGTGATCGTTGCAGGTTTAGCCGAAGTTACCATACTGCGAAATTCTGGAGCTAATCCCCAGATGTAGCGTTCAACGCGCTTAAATTCAGGAGTCACCATATAGGGGATCACTCTAGACAAATTGTGGAACCTTCGGGTATAACCAGTAATGTCAGCACCTTCCATGGTCAAGTGCCAGAACTCAGTCTCCAACCTTTGGAGTTCAGCACGTGAGCAATACTTCTCTCTCATTCGTTCCTTTAGTTCATCCCACGTCATGCCGTACGCAACATCATCACCCAGAGTCTGGACTTGCAAATTCCACCAAGTCAAAGCTTCATCAACAAACAACCCAGTAACAAAAGTGACTTGCTGATCCGCAGTACACTTGCTCATACGGATAGTGGAATCGGTCTTCTCCGTCCAGCGTACAAAAGCCACTGCACCTCCAGTTAGGGGTGTTCAAAAAAATCCGAATCCGAAACCGAAACCGAAATATCTGAAAACCCGTATCCGAAATATCCGAAATTTCGGATATCCGAAAATCGGATAATCCGAAAGTTCGGATTCGGATGTTAATTCTAAAAATTTTCGGATATACGGATTATCCGAATCCGAAACTTAAAAAACAAAAAAAAATATGTTAATGTATGTATTATATGCATTACGGCCCAATGGCCCATTGCCCATTTTAGCTTTAGGATACCCATTACCCATTTTAGCTTTAGGATACATTAACTTAAAAGATCACAGTACGCACACATTCAAACATTCAGTATAATACATTGAAAAATTAGGGTTTCTTGTTCACACCATAACAGTGCGTCGCCCCCTTCTCCCATCTTCGATCTCACCCTTCTTCCACATTCCATCTCCGGTTAATGCCTCTTTGTCCGCGGGTAAATTATAAATCTGATTGATTTCTCCGATCGGACGCCGCTCTCCTCGTCATCTGTCTCGGTTTCTCCAGTCACTAAAGGCTCGATTTCTCATCTTTAAATTCTATATCTAAGTATCCAACAGTAAATTTCGGAGTTTTTGAGATGTATATCAGTATCTAACCTTATATGGTAATCGATTGCAGATACATGGTGGTTTTTGAGTTCACATCTTCATCACGAAACTTCTAGTTTATGTCTTGTTTTGAATGTTTAGTTGTTTAAAACTTTGGATTGTTTTGAATATGTTGTGGTGTTTTGAAACTTTGAACTTTTTAAGCTTGGATTTTATGTTGAATGTTTTAGATATTATAAACTCGGAAAATTGGATACGAAACATGTTTAGTTTTGATCTAATTAGATAACTGATTTTTTGTTTTTTTTAAGTTCGGATATCCATTTTGATATCCGAATCCGAATCCGAAATTTCGGATATCCGAAAATCGGATATCCGGATTTTCGGATTCGGATTCAGATGTCAATATTCACTATCCGAAATTTTCGGATATCCGATTTTCTGATATCCGAAAATTGGATTATCCGATCTTGAACACCCCTACCTCCAGTGCCGTCGTAATTCAGCGGCTTGCAGTCGAGAAACTGCCTGAAAGTGCAGCCTTGAGCTGTGTTTCCTCCAGATGTATCTCCCTGTCCGTTACGTCTAGCATTGCTTGGTCCTCCACTTTGTTCGGTGCGGTTCGCCTCGTATTGGGCGATAGCTGCGGAGATCCTTTCTTCCAGTAGGGCGTTCAGTTCTTCTGCAGTCCTCGGTAGAAGAGGAGGAGGGGGTTGATCGGAATCCTGATTGGTCACAGCTCTTCTAGGTGCCATGTTCTGTCGGAACATAACACAACAGGGTTAGACATTTGTTTGATATCGTCATACGAGACAGTAATAGTATATATACACAGACATATACCCACATAAATGACATCAAACAATCCGCCCATCGTATAAATCAATTCATACAGCAACAAGCATGTATAAATAGATAAATACTGGCGTGTCATAAGATATTCACCGCGTCTCTACACATATCAGAACAACTTGTTACATCATTGTTTGCGAAGTAAACAAATGCATAAAGGTTACATCTCCCCAAAGTACAAGTTTAATATATGTAAAGGGCAAAATATCTTACTTCACATTGGCGGTTCTTGTCTTTATACCCTAAATCATTACTCCCAAAAGAGTATTTAATAGGCTGGGGGAAGGGTGAGGGTATTCACGTTTGACCTTTTCTTGTATTGAAGGAATCTCGTTTGATACGTGACAAGACTTGTTGTGGTTTATGTGCACTGAATTCCATAATTATGTATGCATCCATAATTACGTAAGTCCTTGCACAGTCCGCACAGTTCGTTTCATCGTCGAATCACTTCCATCAGATAGGCCACTGTTTTTAGGTAAAGTCACGAGTACCTGAGATATTCTATTTCTAGCATATGTATATATCAATTATTACACATAGTTGCAAGTAATTCCTAGTCAAAGACAAGTGCTACTCCAGTGCACCCTAAGTCTCGTAGTGTCCTTACTTGACTCTTCGAAAACAGTTTCAGGTAGTGGATGTCGCGGAACGTTTTTAGGCAATGAAAACTTTTAAAAAATTATTTTCGTGAAAGGATCCTAAAGATTGTAGTCTAGACTCGAGAAGGAATCCTGGTTCACCACAATCGCAGCTCTGATACCAATCTGTCACACCCCTTTCTAAGGCGGAAGCACGAGGTGTGATCATGAAAGGTTCTCATTGCATACGAATGGTAAACATACTACATGCTCGTAAAAATAACTTCAAATGCCAATAACATTACGTAACTGAAAACATAGGTTAAGTTTGGAGTTTACATCCAAGCATAAAACGTTGTCTGAAAAGTTTACAACATTATTCAAAGATAAACATAAACATCCAAGAGCAAGAGTAAGACCGCGCGCACATCCATTTTAGTTACCTGAAATACATGTGAGTTTTTGGAAAATCGTCAACATAATGTTGGTGTGAATTCATGCAGTTTTTGTAATGAACGTTTGTATACTTTGTATGAAAACATGGTATGTAATTTGTATAAATCAAGTATTTCTGTAAGCATAAGGAAATCGAGATCGCTAATGGTTTGCAAGGCCATTAACATGTGACACGACATAGGAAGCATCCAAACCATAGGCATTTTTAGTAGTCGATTCACGACTGAGACACAAAAGCACTGCTTGGTACTAGTTATCACCAAGGGTGTGGCTGCCTGAAACCCATTAGATCTAACCTTTTGTTTTGCGGTCTTAGTATGTACACGATTAATGGTGCTTCTGGTACCCTATTCGTGACATGATCTAAAGTATCATTCCTTAGTTTTTGTATCAATCATACCATAACACATGTATTTTCCCCAAGTTTAAAAAGCATGTAAAAGATTAAAAGTGGGGACATGAACTCACAACTTTGCGTTTCTTGCGCCGTAAACTTCACCGGGTTTGCTTATATAGCGTCGTGACCTATACGTGTTTTATTAACGTTAGTCACTAGACTTGTATCGCACAAGTACAAGTCACCATCTTTTATGTATTTGTTCTTTGTTGTTAAACATAACTTATATTTTTAACTATGTATCTTACTTATATTATTTTCTCAAAAATAAATATAAGTATCTTGTATTTTTCACCCGAGTTATGTATTTTCGTCCAAAAAGACATTTTAAGTTCGCAACTTGTCCAAGTTACATAATCTTTTAAGAAATATATTTCCATAAATATATTTTCTTGTATTTGTCTAGGCATGTTGTATGTGTATTTTGTATTTTTACTCCTTAGGAGTATTTAGTGTATTTTCAAGTCCTAATACACTATTACATATAATACATACTACATACACTTAGCACAAAATTTGGTGATCAATAAATATATATTTTTCCTCAAAAATATACATACTTAATATCAAGTTTTATCTTGAAGAAATCATCGTTTCTCAAATTGAAGTTTACATAAAAATTAGGGAAACCTTGGTAAATATTTTTAGGTGAATTTTTAGGGAATAAGTTTCACCAAAACTTATATTTTTCTAAGTGTCAAAATTTTATAGAAATTTTGACATAGTTTCCCTTAAAAATGGAGGTTTCCCATGTTTTCAAAACATGTGTTTATTTTCTTTTAAAATCATCACAAACAATCATCAACTCATTCAACACTTACCGAGTGTCAAAATCAAGTAGATTACACTACATCATGAACTTGAAGTTTTTGTAAAAACTTGTAGTAACTTACCATGTTATTTAGTAGGTTTAGTTACCCTTAAAAACATGGTTATTTGTTTGTAAATCACTTTATTAAAAGATTTAGTCATCTACAACTTGTAAGATGATTTTTCTAAAAATATTTCTTTTGTATTTTTCTTGTTACAATCATGTTCCTAGTCTTGTTTAAACACTAAAAATATGATTAGTTTACTTAGAAACCATGACTTTGTAAGTCTTGTAAATAAACTTGGTTTCTTGGGAAAATTATTTTTGTAATCATTTATTCACAAGATTTGTATTTTGTTTAAATCATCTTTACATATGAAAACCACTTTCATCATTTAAGTTCATGAAGACATAAAGTATGATGATCTTGGTCTTTCACAAGATCACCACCTTAACTTACTAGATCATGGGTTTAATCACCATCTATTAGATTTCTTATGATGTCTTATACCACTAACACAAATCATCAATCACCAAGAAGCAAATCATCATCATTCAACATGTATTCTTATATTTTTAAGCTTATGTTAAAGTATCATGATCATGTTCTTTAGTGTTCTTGTGATTAACAACATTCATCATCTTTTATTCATCAAAATATGAGGTAACAAAGGGTTATGAGGGTCTTACTACTAGCACAAGGCTAGGGAAGAACACTTGGTGTTGAAGATGATAAATGGGTTTGATAATAGCAAATGAAGAAGGTCCTTCAAGATCCACAAGCTCCACACTCCGTTAGACACCTTCTAGCACCTTTTAGTGGCCTTAGAATGCTTGGGAGATGAATGGAAATGGATGGTGTGTTGTGGGTGTGGGTAATGGGAATGGTGATACTTATAACCATGTTTAAGAAATACCCAATGTGTAATGTGTCTCATATAGTACACACATAATCTTCCACTATATCATTTGAGATCTTATAAGATCATAGGGAATCAAGAAGGATCAAGTAGGATTTTGTTGGTGGGGTCACCCATGACCGTCCACTTTAAAAGGGGGGGGGGGGGTAAAGTGTAAGTTCCAATCACTACTCACATAAATAAGTTAAGGTTCAAGTGTCTTGATTAGGGATTTAATGTGTTATTATGTTATAAGAGGTGTTATGGTGTTTGGGGATCATAACTAGTTCAGAAACATTAAAACAATGCTTCTAGTATAATTTTGATATTTCGGGTAATGTCCGGTTGTTCGGTTAGATACTGGTTCGTTAAAGTGTCAAATTATTCCGTTTAGTATCTTTAAGTACCCTTTTGTGACACTTTTAATTTCTGACACTTAGGAAAGTATTCAGGACAATTTTGCCATATTTTTACATGTTACTAACTCATTACAATGCTGAATTTTGTTGAAATATATGAAATTTAGCATTTAAAGCGTGTTTCGGGTACCTTTTGGTGCATATTCTAGCTTCCGGAAAGTCTATATGTTAACCCTTGTATCCATTCTTGGGTTTTAATGTATTTTAGACGTTGGACCTACTCCTAGGCCCCAATTCTATTGTCTGACTGCTTTCTGCAGAATTGTTGACACAATGTGTCTTACCGGTGAGTTTACTAGTATTTCTAACGCAATGCTATCATTAATGCATAAAGCGATATTTGTAGTATAAAACGTGCATGAATTCACATGTATAGCATGTAATCAGACAATGTTGACATTTAAGCACATAATTGCAGTTATTAAGTATTAATTAAATTGTACGAAAATTACCGGTTTTGTGCCAGTTGTCACAAAATTACATCACCAAACACAGTAATTACGTTTGGCTTGATCATCACACCAAAAAAAGTCCCTTCAAACGATTCTCTTCGTCTGAGTAGTCGTACGAGAAATGAGGCTGGGACTGTTTTTTTCAATCCAAATGTCTCACAACCGTCTCAGCATCATATTCCAATATAAACAAGTTAATTTGCCTCTTTTAGTTCTTAAAATCAACTTTACTTGCACCCACGTCTTCAAAACTGCCAAAATAAGTCTTCATAACATTAAACGCCTTAACCAGACACAAATTCAACTTAGACATGCTATGTATAACGTGCTTCTGGAGCTGAGTGAGGTGTCACTCAGTTGGAAGAAAATGCTTATCAGGATGTTTAACAAAATCATGGTTGTGCTCCTCAATAAACTTATAAACCTTCCATGATCCAGCCTCAAATATTACACATAACAGTGCACCACAATCAGTCCTCTTAGAAAAGTTGGATCGCCCAATCTGTTCCTTTTGATTGGGGTCCAACGTATCAACCTTCTTGTCCTTATATACCCCAGATCACATACACATGTAATACTTAATATGTTTTTCTCCTTTGGCGTTTATCTTTTCAGCCCCTTTCCTGACAGAAAAACCACAAGCCTTGGTATACGTAACATACATTGAATAACAATCATCGAGGCTTGGGAATATCATGTCCATTTTGGGTTTTATCTCTTCACTAACTTCAGGAATGATAAATGGTAAACCAGTTCTGGGGCAAAACCTTTCATTCGAGGAAACACCTTCGTCTGAGAAAACACAGTGAGAAACAATTTAAGAAAAACGCCATTAAATAGAAATTGTCTCCTTATAACATTATCGATGAAAACACCATTAATTGAATAATAAACAAGACCTAATAAACATATAATTGAAAACGTCATAATAAAAACGCCATAATGAAAACACAATTAGTTGATTAATTAACAACATGATGAATTAACAATATTAATAAAACGTGTTAATGAAAACTCCATAAGTTGAAAAATTAACAATATGAATAATTAACAAATATAACGTGATTATGAAAACGCCATAATTAACAAAACTGATGTTTACAAATTAACATATAGTAAGAACTGATGTTTACAAATATTATACAATAACATTCAAAACTAATCAAGTGTAAAACGCCATTGATCGTAAACAATAAGCATGTATTAGATCCTAAACGACAATTAACATTAATAATGAAAACGCCAATTATCTGTTCTTACTACTTGTTAACAACCAATGAAAACGCCAAATATTGGATACGTGAAGAATGCCATTGAAACATAAACGCATTGTCAAATATTACTTTGAAAAAAAACGACAATGAAACAAGCATAAAGAACAAAATGCCATATATGTTGTATATATGTTGCATGATTTGCTGGAACAAATATGAAAACGTCATTAAATATTACTTTATCGAACGGAAACCATGTTAGACGCCATAGATCTCGAAAGCTTGGAAAGGAGCCTCTACTATACTAGTGTGACATGTGTTATGAATATATGGAGGCACTAAATTATTAAATGTGACGTTAAATGTGACGTTAATATAAGGTATTCGAAGTGTTGGTAAATCCAAACTTTGTTAAATATTATGTTGGCAATAATAAGATAAACGCTTATCGCGTAACGAACAAAATGTGAAACGAACGTCGGTGACCGCCCGGATAATGTTAAAATCCTAAAAATATTCCGTTAGGATTAAAATCCTATTTTTAATCATATCCGTGAAGAAAAATTAATCAAAACGCTTAAAATTCTTATTTTGTGAATTTAATTATGTACTGCGCAATACCGCACGTATACTGCAAAATACAGACAACGCAGCCAGTCTAGGCAAATAAAATATTGTTCAGCATTATTATGGCGAGCTAATTTTTATAGAATGATAAAAATAATTTAAAACGCTTTAAAATGCGAAATAAAATACCCAGTAGTCAGTTAAATACCTGTTTCTTGCATGAATATGTGTATGTATAGATTTTAAGAGAGAGAAAGTGTGTGTGTAGATAGAGGTGGCGCCACCATAAGGTGCCCACCAGTTCTTTTGTGTGCCAAGTGTTGAGATTATACAAACCTAATTATTACTAATCTTCCACACTCAACATTTAACAACTTCCAAAGATCAAAAACTTTTCATTCTTCCTTCCCTTTTGCATATCTTGGCTGAACACACACCAACACCCACTTCCTTTCAAATTTCAAACATATTCCTTAAAGATCAAAGCCATTTCAAGCTAATTCCAAGGTATTTTGAAGATTCAAGGGTGATTTCAAGGTGAATCCAAGAAGGTGTAAGCTCCATATCATCAAACTTTGTCAAAAACCCACCAAAATTTTGAAGGTATAAACTTATTTTTAAAATCATCTTCTTGATCTTTGGTGATGATGATGATAGTGGAAGGTTTCTATTGATCTTGGAATTATTCACAAACTTGCAATGAGTTTTCAAAAAAATAAAAATGGAAGTAAATATGTATGTATGTATGTATGGTCGTAGGTATGTGTGTGTATATGTTGAATTTGTGTTTTGATTTTTGTTAAGATGATGATTCTTGTATGATGAGATTTATGAAAAGTGTTTGTGACGTGCGTGGGTGAGTATATATTTTTTAGTTATTTTTAGCTCTTTTTACTCGCTGATTTCAAGTTTTAAATTTATAAAACACGATATTATACTATCACTCTACACACACGCTTAGGGCAAGTATACCCATCGCGGACGTAGTATAGTGATGGCAAGATACCGAGGTCGTCCAAGGACACAAGAGCTTATAGTACCGGCTTATTATCAACGTCTAATCGAACCAACTTTTGAGAAAAGATTTTTAAACTAATAAAAAGAAAATAAAAGCATAAAATAAAATAAAATGATAGACAAGAAAGAATCACTTGGATCCACACGATATGTTGTATCGAACACAGATGTGTTCTGGGTGTAACCCGTTCATAAGCAAATGAACGGGGATATCGGTTATATGTATTAATACATGGGGAGGGCCCCTATATCACACCCTAACCGATGGCGGAAACATCGGAGTGAGACAAAAACGGGATTGCAAGAGACTTCATAACGACTATTTATGACCAGTATTTAATAAGTAAAATTTCATTTCATTTCTAAATCGGAAATACAATGTTTGGAAGCAAAGTATAACATCTTGAACAAGGAAACAAAGTACATTACATAAACAAAATTTAAAGTGTGTTTCTAATCGTCCTACTATATTTCTTTCAATGTATCATCATCAAGATCTTGCAATACATATTAAAGTAGATGTCAACACATAAAGTATTGGTGAGCATACAAGTTTAAATTACTAGCATAAGTATAAAACGATTTAAACGAATCCTCATGGCATAATCGTAAACTAAGACATATCATAACAATACTAGCATGCAACTCATAATTGTCAACCCAAAGATTCCCACTAGCATAATCTTGTCGTCGTAATGACAAGACCGGTTTTGTATAACTTAACATGACCTCAAGAATACGGGTGGTGTGTTACTCATATAGCGTTATACATGTTAAGGGGGGCTTGTACGAAGTTAATGACAAAGTCTTGTGCAAGTAAGGATTCTAGCATGTAAGAGTTTCTAAGCATCACGTATTAAGCATGTATAATGGATTGTTTGTTTGTGTCAAGAATGTTTGTGAGTGATTGTGTGAGTTTGAAAAATCATAAGTATTGCACCCAAAAGAACAAGTGATGAGGACACGTAACATGGACCTTAGGAAAGTAAAATTGAAATCTTATATTATGTTTGTTTTTTTTACAATGAATGGACAAATTTTCATTATTTTATGTTCCTAAAAAGTGGTATATATGTCAAGTTCCATTAAAAAAATCGGGACATACCGTATGTTCACAAAAGTGCAATGAACGTTTGGTAAACACCATTCTCATCACCCGCATCCACTTTTGTGAACATACGGTGTGTCCTGACTTTTTTTAATGGAACTTGATATATATAACACTTTTTAGGAAAATATAAAAAATGCATAAGATTTCAAGTGTCGCATAAAAACCATATTTTATCATACGTCATCAAATCACAGGCATAACTAAAATGTTACAAATTTGGTTTTCCATTCTTTGTTTGTATCATGGGGTTCAAACTTTTTTTTGAACGGCAAATTTCTTTTAATCTCTGTCATTTGTGGGACTTGAACCCAAGACCTCCCCCTCCCAATATGTTTAAAGGTTTTGCATTTGCCAATGGACCAATTATTGGTAATTCCAAACTTTTAATAGTTACATTTTCCACATACATACAAGGACAAAGTTTATAAACCTTTTTATCCCCATCTATGAAGACATATAGGCTTAGAACCGTCCATTTATATGAACGGGTTTACACAAGAACACATCGGTGTTTGATGTAGCATACAGTTTGGTCCACATTTTTTGGGGATTTTGCCATATACAACACCCTCTAAGAAGAAGCATAAAAAATAAAGTACATCGAGTGTTACACTAAAAACATTTATTCACATGTTATCAATCCAGGGGCATAAGTAATATGTTACAAAATTAGTTTTCCATGTTTTTTGTAACATGAGATCAAACTTTCAATGTTACATAGTTGCCCCGTATTTTTTTTTTTTACATTTTCCACATACCAACAAGACCAAAGTCTATTATGTTCTGTTTATATCCCCATGTAGGGTGTAATGCTTTGCATTTTTGTACCTTCCTTATTTAGAAAGTTGTAATCGTATTTCTTTTTTTGGAAACTTGTAATCGTATTGTATCCTTTATTCACTTCCAAACTTGTAATCTGGGACTCTGATCATAATGAAATTCATCTTTATACTTACGCTTTTTATACTTATACGCAATCAATCTTTGGATACTTGTTTTGTGCAAACCGAGACTTATTATACGCTTGATTCTCATTTATACGCAAACCGTACATGCATCAAACTCGTACAGTACATGGTTACACTTTAAATACCTAAAAATGGGCTAAAATACAAGAAAAACGACATAAGATAACATAATTACAAGTTCAGGGGCCAAATTGCAAAAAAAAAAAATAAATAAAACATAACTTGAAAACACTCTTCTCGCGGGTGGCAAGAAGATGCCCAATTTTCCCTTGTGGGTGGCAGAAGTCTGAATCCACATAAAGTTGTTGGCAGCTCATGGATTGGTCACTTCTCCTCACATCCTTCTTCACCCAGTCACTTCATAACCTCATTTAAACACAAACCCTGATCCACCATTATAAAACCAAACCTCCTACACCTTCATTTCACTTTTCCAGCTCTCTAAACACTCTCAAATATCACACCCCGACCCGCAGCGAAAAGGTATGGGGCATGACGATTGCCCATAGCTCATGACAACTAATTATTGTTTCAATATTTAAAGCATATTCATTTAAATTGTCACATAACATATAATAATCAAAATCTATTCATTCATTGTAAAAAAACAAACATATCATAAGATTTCAATTTTACTTTCCTAAGGCCCATGCTACGTGTCCTCAACTTTGTAGCCACCCCTAGATACACCAAAAGAACTGAACACATGAGTTCAACGACACTGATACAACTCTTCTATATGTCCACGGTCAAATACCGGAACTACCCCTTCCTTCATGTGGTGCAACTTTGACATGGATAGATCCTATCTACACATATGGGTTTACATATATATATATGTGTGTGTATATATATGTATATATGTATGTATAACACCTCATGTTAAATAAAGATCAATTAACTCTATTAGCAAAAACAAGCGTCCCAACGAAGTAGCGCGACCCCAACTAGAGCGACTACGTCGTCATATTAACAACATTATCACTAAGTACTTATGTCTTTGATGGACCCATAAAGAGATCACAACTAAAGAGGCGTGCGAGGTGGTAATGTTGTAGAAGAAAAAAAGTAGTTAGATGTTGTAACACTCCAAAAACGGGTTTGGTAATTAAACCACGTTAATATCGAAGAGCGAGTAAAATACCCTTAGTGGTAAAACTTAACCCAAGATTTAATTAAATAAACCTAATCCTAAATAAAAGATAGATGAATGTCTTTTAGAATAAAGTTTATAAAAGGCCCAAGACTATTGGTACGTGATTTAAGTCAGGTTGTAGCATCCCCGAACTTAGTAGATTGAATTATCATGTTTATTGATAATTAGCTGGAAGTAGGCAACTAAGAATAATAAACTTAGTTGATTATTTATATTGTTAGTGATAAATATTGGATGATATCAAACATGAGGGACCAAAAAGGAAAAACTAAAAAG